>OY804601.1:47250534-47444308 GCA_963680895.1 Fragum sueziense | reverse complement strand
TACGGAATTGTTCATCTTTAGTCCTTTACCAAAAAGGAAATTTTAGGGTAAACTGGTTCCATTTACGCGTAGATAGCTGATAGAAACGGCAATGATATCATAACAGTAAAGAATAGTTCTGAATTAGTAATAGATACATAATTTGTGTAACCAAATCAAATAAGATATAATGTAACGGGGCAAAATGAAGATAATCAGCATTTCTTTTATTCCAAAATCTTTTAACCAACTTTGGACAATTATGAGAACTAGGCATTCTACAGAAAGCTATAGATTTTAAAATAGAAAGACAGCAAAATGCGTGAAAACCAGAGCTGAGACAACTCGAATATGTCTTGAGAAGTTGTGATAGCATTGTTACAAACGTGAATCCAAATTATCATAACTATGATTAAAGAAATTGTTTATTTCATATTTCCTTTTCTTTTATAAAAATAACAATCAAAACATAGGTTGATATGCGATGGTCTCTCACTAATAAAAAATTGACGCGTCAACTCTGGGTGGGAAAACGAAAGTTGGTCTTGTATATTGTATTTGCAATGGCATTCGATATGTTTTGTTCAATTTCTGTGTAGGTTTCATAGGGGCATGATACGGTGTAAGATGTCGCAATAAATAACAAAAGTCAGCCTCAGTATAAACGATAAACAATATAACAGAAGAAGAAAATATTTTCTGGCACTCCGTTCCATAACATTGACCGATTACCGTTTCTTGGCCGACGTGAAGAAACTATTTTTCTCTCACGATAATTTCCAATCTGTCAATATTTCTGATCTTAATCCGCGTCGTCTGCACAAAGGCGAATCAAATACCCATCCATCATGTTGATATATATCTATCCGGCAATTTCTGTGTCGGTTATGTCTCCTTCATACTTGCCTCATACAACCTCAAATAACTCTGGTTGCCAAACATTTTATAATCTATCTTCGCTTCCCTATCTGCTTTGATAAAAACAAAAGTAGAACAGTGTACATCATGCACTTTTTAAATTCAATTAGTCTGTATCTGTTAAAATGAGTAACATATGTGACCCGGGATCTTATCGGGTGTGTGAAAAATATCGACCCTAGTCAGTCTGCGCAGTCCGCGCAGCCAGACTAGGGCCGACACTTTTCACTTGTATGTACTTTTTTATAAAGAATGTTTTTCCTATCTTACTTTACGTTCATTTTTTGAATACAGCAAATCAAAGGTTTTATACATGTATTATGTAATTAACGTTACCTTAATATTTGCACATAAGCTTCGTTTATTTACTTATCTTCTATTATGTGACCACAAATCTGCCATAAATCATTTAAACACAGCAGTGAATAAGCAATGAATAATTTGCTTATCAATTGTTTTACTTGAAGATTCTATCTAGAGCAAAACAGCAGGTTGTATAAATGTTTAATGTAGCTTACATTACCTTAATTTCGTGTACTATTACATGTACTTGTAACGATAATAACAGTAAATAGTAAATCGAAGGAAATGTAACTTAGCTGATTTGTGTAAGTAGGGTGAAATGTAGGTAACGTATATGAAACAAGGCACACATGTAGCCACTGATGCACACACATTACGTTTGAGCAGAATCAATAGTGAACTAAGAGCACACAATTGTAAAAAGTGGGTCACAGGATCTGGTTTTTGTACAAAGATACACGAAAAGGCTTTGGGGCATGGCGCAACAAATTTGGCGTCCCTTACATTAAACAGTGCATGAGCTATTGAGAAGAAGAAAATTTGTAACTAAGAGCAACCAAAAGTGAACAGTAGGTGATAGCAACTTACTTTTGGTATGGGACACACATCAAAATTGGTCTCTGTAGGTCAAATTGTGCACAAGAGCGGAACATAAGCGGACGGACCTTATGCCCCGCCCCGCCAATTAAGTCTTATACGTTTAACCCACCTTAGTAAAAACTTTTGCTTTCCATATAGTCAGGGCACGAATTCAGGAAAGTTATCACCCAAAGGCATTTTGTGAAGAAAAGGGTTTGAGATCAGTTCTAGGGGTAATTTGGTATGCTGAATCCGAAAAACAATGTTGCCAAGCTGAAAAATGGCTTCTTCATCATCTAATTTGCATATTTTCAAAATAGCCGCCAAAACCTCAAATATGCAATAATAATGTTGTTTTTTAATCATTTTTTGACATGTCATGTTCTAAAAATCCCACATTTCATGTTTACAGACTAAAACTAAATGGTTTACTAGGAGAACGAGGAACAGAAATGGCTCTTTTATCATCTAATTTGCATATTTTCAAAATGGCCGCCAAAAAATCAAATCTGCCATATAATGTCAAAGTTTTTGGCATAATCTTAACCAAATTGTTCAGATATAATGCTATAAATTGTTTAAAACTAATGAGTAAATAATTCTAAAAGTAAATAGAACCTCTTTGGCACTATTTTTGATAATCTTTTACCGTATCACGGGCAATAAAACCCTTTTAAACATACAGAATGTCACTTTCATGTTGCATTTTTTTTAAAAATGCGCTGTTAAAACACACGACTTTTGTCAACAGTACCATTTTAGATGTTTACATTTACAATTTGATTAACCCAACAATTTTGGACAATTTAATTTTAGTCTACGTAAGATGATTTGTCATTTTCAAAATAATGCAAAGCTAAAATATTTTAACAAATCTTGGGTACTTATGACTTGATCGGAAAGAGCTCCGTAATCCCACTTGCATTATGGAATTTTTTCGTCTGAATTCATTGATACCAGAATTGACTTTATAACATAAAATGTCGTAAGAGCTAAATACCGTACTTATTCCAATAAAGCCAATAACAAACCCTATATACGGTTTATAACAAACCCTATATACGGTTTTTGAATTGAGTTGCATGTTTAAGAAAGTGAATGTGTCCAATTTTCAAATAGGAAATTGTTGCGTTCATATAATCTAACTGTAAGTGCTAGCGTATAACGATCCTGTACAAAATTAATTTTTTGTCGCTGTTGATTAGACATCGCCCTTTCTATTTTATGGGGCCATGCTAGATATTTCAGGCATCATAACAACATGGGAACATTTACAGTTTGCTAAGAGGTATGCACATCATATTTTCTGTGCCAAAAATATCGTTGGTACTAAGATTTTCATCGAGGATCAGTTTCTTGTAAACGTTATTAGAAACTAACAATGTTGTAAGTAAAGTTAAATACAAACATTATTTAGAACTAAATAAATTTGATGCGAATTTTTATCATACAGTAAGTATCTACATATACAGGTTGACCAATCCATACGATATTTTTTTTTAAAAATATATTTTACATGTTTTTATGTTTGACATACTAGCATGGGCCCTTGTTAGGACGTCGAACAGTTGTCTAGAAATCCATATGAAAAAATGACAACTACACTGATCCCAAGGAGTATTAAAATGAAACTTTTGAATAGAAGATGTACGACAGATGTCTTCATCAGAAATAACGTAGGCGATGTCAACAAACACAACATTTTTGATACATGCAGATAAGTCGATTATTGTATTTTTAAGAATACTAAAAGCGCATCTTAAAACTTACCACATTTAAATACATTTTACAAATCTTTGGTCAGCAACGAAGTGCAGCAATATCAAAGAAATTGAACAGAATATTTGTATTCAGTACAATAGCATCATATGAAATATACCTAACGTTCGTTTCCAAAAATGTCATTACAATATTTCATTCCTTGTAACTTATCTGATTTTTCCGTCACTCGGAATAAACTTTCTTAACAGATGGAGCTGGATATTGAGACTTAGTGTACCCATTTGAGATTATTTATACATGAGAACCGATGAAATGATGTAAACATATGAAGAATATGAGTTAATACTTGAATATAAGCTTCAGACTGTATTCTTCAAACTGATATGACAAAGCAAACTTGACATGTCAGCATTTGATTCCTTCATGTCTATGATTGTGAAGCTATCCATGTCTCTGTGCAGCATCAAGCGGAAAACCACTTCTCTATTCATAACCATTTCCTTCTTACTTACCTTTCAGTTGAGGTTACCCTGTGTGAAGAAATGTTAAGTCTTGAAGACGCAAATGCCTCTGTCTAAGCCATTCTTATCAAAATATCTGGCATGGCAACCATATTTGAACCTTCATTTTAAACTTGATGTATCAACTTTGAAAGCATGGAGGTATACACCAAGAAATTCATATTTTATCTGTATGACAATCCATGGCAAATGATATGGCCCTTACCACGAGCATAGCTAAAAAGGGGACTATTTTTTAAACAAATGTTTCATGTCTATCCATCGACAGCGCACAACTTATGATAGGGGCTCTCTATGAAACTGTCAATAATTTAAATATTATTATTAAATAGATGATATAGTCCCAACAGTTTCGGATATAGCTGCGATACTTCTATAAATAACATCAGAGACTATCTATACAGGGCTTACTGGTTCGAACCCATGGGTGTCAACATCATTTTTGACGTATTGCAAAAAAGATTCTGTAACCAAAGGATGAATCGCTTACATATTATCTACATGTACGTGTGATAAGCAGCTATTGACTTTGATTGGATCTTGTACTTTACCTGTGCGAAAAATGTCAGGAACATAATGGAAATGTGCATCAGACACTGTAATCATACTGAAAATTTAACCCAATTCAATCATTAACGTTTATGTGCTGTGCATTTGTTGACTAGAAATTCTGTATTATATAGTATATTAGTGACTATATCTAAATTCTAGTCTTTTCTTTGTCGTAGTTAGATAAATAAGTTGTCTCTTTAAAATATTGTCAAAGTAAACAACTAGTTTTTCCTCTGAAAAAAATCAAGCTCAACGTGCCATAGTGAATTAAGTTTGCCATACTCAATTATTTTTTGTAATTTAACAAAATTTGAAAACCTAGGATATTGGTACTTTTTTAATATTGTCCAATGCCTAAGTTGATAACCTGTTCAATATGTGTTCGGTTTCAAATATACACGTTTTAATTTCTAAGGATTTCAAAAATGTAAATTAAAATGATTTTAGTTACTATCTCTGAAGCAGTTTGGAATCATGAGTGTATGTATATGAAAGTGCAAAAAGTGGAATTTCCCACAAAATGAAATTTTCCACACCACACTGTATTTTATTACAATGAATACGGTAAACTGTTTTCCAAAATGTTTGGACACTGATTCATATTCCTAAGAATTAATTGTAGATATCTTGGCAACAATTTTTGATTTCAATATAAAGGATAAGATTTATTATTATTTTTGCAGAATTATGTGAAACATTATGTACATGGTTTTAAAATTGGCATGTTTGAGGTTTGCTAAAAGCTTAAATACGCGGTAAAAGGACTTGCGCTCAAAGTTGCGTTCTGTATCATATTTGCCTTTGAAACTTTACCTTTAATGCAAAACATTTTTAAAATAGTATTTTGAATATTTTCACTGCATTTCATACGTGAAAATAAAATGTAAATAAATATTATTGTTATATACGGTAATTACCAAAAATAAATATCATTTTTTTTCTCATTTACGTGTTAAATCATTTATGTTTATTCTTTAAACATGAAATGTGCGATATTTAGAACAAAAGATGTCAAAAAATGATAAATAACAACATTATTTTTGCATTTTTTAAAATTTTGGCGGCCATTTTGAAAATATGCAAATTAGATGATGAAGGAGTCATTTTTCAGCTTGGCAACATTGTTTTTCGGATTCAGCATACCCAAATACCCCTAAAAATGATCTCAAACCCTTTTCTTCACGAAATGCCTATACCTTCGAAACTAAGCGACTTTTTCAAAATTTTGTCCTGACTAATAGTGTATTTCTGGTTCCTTACAATATATTCAATATTACACAACACACCTCGGCATGTGCTTTGTAACATCCCATTTTAGCCTTAGCACAACTGCATTTAGTAGAAAAACTAGATCCATCTCTTCCATGCTGACATTTTATCATTTTTAAGAGCTAGAAATTCAACTTCGAGGACAATCAGTGATACTAGTAGGCCACTTTAGCTGTATTGTCATGTTGCATGCAGTAATTAGTTGGTAGCATGTCAAAAGCCAGTATCATTCTCTCCAGATACAAGCATTTTAATACAAATTAATCAAGCAAAAAATTGTAAGATCAACAAGTGCACAATATCAACTAGACGTTAGATCCAGGGATAGGAAAGTGCTAGTACCACTGGCTGTCCCTAAGCCGAGTGTGTAGCTCTATCTCCTGGAAATAACGATATTTTGAAAATGATAAAATGTCTATGAGGAAGTGATGGGCCATATTCTTCAACTTGATGTAGTTCTGCTATGACTAAAAAGGGATATTCATTGCTTAGCAAATGCCAAGGAGGAGTGCTATGTAACAATGAAAGCACAAAAACCCAGAAATACGAATACACAATGAAATCTATTGTTTTATATAGAACATGCAGTTAGCAATGTACCACCGGTATTATACAAGACTTTGACGGACAAAAAATATATATGTGACCCGTCACACTTAAAGGGACCTTATATGAAGTAAAAAAATCCAAATTTTGACAATCTTGTCAGACACAGGTCAAGCAGATATTGTATGCAAAAATGAACATATGGTAAGATAGAGAAAACACTCCAGATGTTTTCCAGATTCTCCAGATCACATACAAGTGAAAACTGTCGGCCCTAGTCTGAGTAGGGTCGACATTTTTCACACACCCTATAAGTTCTATTTTAGCGTGACGGGTCACATATTATCTTTTAATTGGCTTGGCTTTGTTCATTGAGGTTTAAAGCCATTTTCAACTGCTGTGGTCATATCCCGAAGATTGGAGAAGCTAACCATGGACTCCTGTCGTTTCTCATACCAGTACTATCACAACATCCTAACCAAGCCGCCAGATGCTTGCCCACATAGGTTAACGAGACATTTTTGTCTGAAAGGATACTTGCCGCGATCGGGGATCGAACACGGGACTAATGGAACAATGTAGAGAAGCACCTTACATATTATACACATCATTTACAATAATGTTAATTTTGATTAGCTGTTGGGTGATTTAAAAAAAAAAAGAGGATTTTTTTTCAAAGTGAGCTACAGAAGATATTTTAAAAGCTTTTGGTGAGCTTTTTGTCCTTAAATAAATGTTGCCTTAGTGTTAAGATATATTCAAAATTTCATGAACATATCTTGATAAATAAAAAAATTATGACAAAAAATGATGCTAAAATTGTCCCTAGTGAAACGATTTTTGTGTGACATTTTCTGATAACATCATTATTATGACTGTTATTACATAAAGTGTAGGTATTTGGTGATGGAAACTTAGTATTTAAATGAAACTTTGACTTATAATCTTTATCTTCGTAAAGGTTTCAGATGCATATTACCTTATTTAGACTATACATTCTGGGTTTATAACATACAACATGCTGACGAAAATTTTGCTGAAATTTACTTGATTCTCAATGTATTTTGGTCTTATTTGATTTCTGTAGAATTGCAACCTGTTAATTAAGTTAATTTGATGATGTTGATATTATAAGATTAAAATAAGCATAAAACTATTGTTACATGTCTTTACACTTTGATCTGCTAGAGCTATATCTGTAGGTACCCCAAATTGTCCCTAGTGAAACATTTTGTGTTTGGGTGCTTATAATTGTTCCCCATCTTTTTCAAATGTGCATTCTTTTATATTTTCCAAGAGAGTTTGTGCCAAAAAGATCACCAGCAATAGAATAAATGAGAGGAGGATGTGCATTTGGTATCTGTCATCTGAAAACAAATGTCCCCAGTGAAACACAATTTTGCTGCATGACACTATATCAGTCTAACTGTTTAAAGATCTTAAGTTTAGGATGTTGCCTGGTTACTTCTGATTACTTGTTATAAATATAGGTTATTTTCTAATATTTCACAAGACATTTTTCTTGATATCCCCATGGCGTAGGTAAAATATCAAAGACATCATTTTCTAAATTTCTGACAGCAAAATTGTACTTATATATTGATATTAAATCTAAAAAGCAATTGCCATGTTTGAAATTATAGATAAAATGAAATATGAACAATAACAAATTAGTCTTATTTATCCTGAGCCTAACAATTTTATGTCCCCAGTGAAACGGTTTCAGCTGCATTTGTATCTGGTGACTTTTTTTCAGAATCTTTTCCTATTTCAATTTGTATACATCTTTAATTGAGTCTTTGGACAATAATCTTTACATTCAAACTAAACAAGAATCAAATTGAATTCTTCTACCATTTATTTCGGTATCTTAACTTTTGAAATGTAGGTAAAGTTTAGAAATATGTGCCAGTTGGTTGTTTCAGACCATGGAAAGATACCAGAATTTATTAATCTACAAGGCCTTGTCAATGATACATACAAATTTCATGTACATTTTATCAGCTTCTAAACAGAAGAAGGCTTAAAACAATTTTGTTCATACTTTTGTCCCCAGTGAAACGCACTTTCCAGTTTCTTTGGTGCCATGTAAACTACTTGTGGCTACTCGTAGAAAAACGGTTTTTGGCTTATCTATAGCTATGTGTTCATTGTCACATTAGATAGCACTACAGCTATTTTCCTAACATATTGCGTCTTTTACAGAAACTTTTATTAGTGATAAATGAAAAAACAGAGCAAAATTCTACTTCAAATTCTCATAAAATTTGATACATCACGCAGAAGTAGCAAATTTTTGTATCAGATTGTAGCTTTACCTATGCTACAAACAAATAAGACAAATAATCTTTCAATTATATAACTTTTCCAAGCCTTTAGATGTCTAGAAAAAATCAGATATCCTTAAAAAATGAGTCAATGGATTTGAACAAATTCAAAATTAAAAAGTAAATTGTCTTTGTCATCCACCTTCCCATGTACCTTTCTGAAAATTTGACATATTAGCAAAACATTTCTAGAGAAAACATCAGCAAATAATTATTTTAATTTTTGACACCCAATGTCACACTTTATCCTCTTTTTTTTTGAAACCACCCTGTTAGGAATTGATATCTAATCTTGCGCAATTGAAATTGTTTAGTTTGTATAAGTCGTCAAGAAAAAATGCTATCATCGTATACTCTTTGTCAGGCGATCGGGCAGCCGGCGAACGTTTCTGTTCCGCTCCATATCTCCTGCACTATTTACCTAGAGACACAATTCAATTCAATATAAGACGCGCCAAGACCAACATAATAGACCCTGAGCTAGAAACATGTTTGCTCCCCCCCCCCCCCCCCCCCCCCCCCGAGGGAATTTTGTAGACATGTTTTTTCTTAAAGAACATTATCTTAGAAACATTTTGAGCGTTGTTTGCACTCTGGCCGTTGGGGCTTTTGGTTGTAACCCTTATCTAAAACCCTTAACCCTATCATTTTTTCCATAAAAATTTACATTACTTATTTGGTCATATTTTCATCAAATATTGACCTACAAATGTCAAAGTGGTATCAAATGAAAGCTTATGACTTGCTCTTCATTTTGTAGTTATTTTATTCAAATTACGTCATTTGCATATGCATGAATATTAATGATTTCCCTTAAAATTTGAATTTTTGGGCGAAAATTTGATAAATAACTTCTAAAAAAAGGCATTTCTGTCCAAGGGGAATTTTGTAAACAGAGATTACCTTAAAGTATATTTTATTAGAAACATTTTGAGCCTTGTTTGCACTCTGGCAGTTGGGGCTTTTCGCCGTAATCCTTATCCAAACCATTAACCTTACCAAATTGTTCATTTAAATTTTGAAAATGAATTTGGTCATATCTTGATTGAATATTGACACACAGGTGTCAGAATGGTATCAAATGAAAGCTTATAACTTGCTCTTTCATTTTCAGTTATGTTATGCAAATTAGCTCATTTGCATATTCATGAATATTAATGATTTTTCCTAAAATTGCGATTTTCGACAAAAATGTGGTAAATACTTTCCAAAACGAGGCGTTTTTGTACAGGGGAATTATGTAAACATAGCAAATCTGAAAGAAAATTATACAAGAGACATTTTGAGCGATGTTTGCACTTTGACCGTCGGGGCTTTTGGCCAAAACCCTTATCTAAACCCTTAACCCTATTAATTGTTCAATCATTTAAAAACGTTTTTGGTCATATCTTGGTTGAATATTGACTTATAGATATTGTAATGGTATCAAATGAAAGGTTGTGACTCGCTCAATAATTTGCTATACATTTTATGCAAATTAGCTCATTTGCATATTCATGAATATTAATGATTTTACTTAAAAATGTGACCTTTTTGCTAATATTTGGTAAAATTTTTCAAAAACATTGTGTTTCTGTTCGGGGGAATCATGTAAACATGGTTTATCTTAAAGAACATTTTATTAGAAACATTTTGAGAGATATTTGCACTCCGGCGCTTGGGGCCTTTGGTCATAATCCTTATCCAAACCCTTAACCCTATGAAATTGTTCACTCAAATTTTCAAAACATGCTTGGTCATATCTTGATTGAATATTGACCTACTGATGTAAGAATGGTATCAAATGAAAGCTTATTCTTTAATATGCAGATATTTTATGCAAATGAGCTCATTTGCATAAGCATGCAAATTAATGATTTGTCTAAAATTTTGATTGTTTTGCAAGGTTTTCTATTTTAAATACGTACCAAAAGGTCCGATTGTTTCTTTCTCGTGAGTTTACAATAATTTGATATCAATGTTCACTCTTTTAACAACATCTTAGCCTTTTTGGAAATCTATTTGATGTTTTGTTTGGAAGTAACAGTAATTTTAAAGTGTGCAGCCCATTATATTTTGTTCCTATAAATCTTATTTTCAATGTATGTATTTAGTTTCCTTTTGATCTTTTTAATCTTTATTGTTTTAAGTGCAAATAAGTTAAATTGATTTCTTTTATTGTATTCGTGTTCTTGCTTATATCTAGTTTAGTTGACAAAATGTTATCCTTTGTAAAACTGCTACATGAATCCAAAGTTGACGCAAAATAGGACTTTAAACATACACATTTTATCATATGCCATAGAATGATACAAAATGGGGGACTTTATTCTAATACACATATAAAATTAATCATTCCAATTATTTTTCAAAGTTTTATGGCTGAACAGAGATCCTTGAATGTAGACAAATTGCATACATGTAGCAAAATAACATTGTTAAGCAATTAACAAGGCCTTACTTTTGCCATTCACATGGAGAAAACAGCATGGTTTTTCTCCATCTGGAGAGCCCTTCCCTGTGATTTCCTCATAGACAAGTCAATTTGTTGGTCTTAAGGGTATTTGATATGTAGCTGACAGATCAGGGACACTGGTGTTACCATTCTTTATGCTCTATTAAGGCATTTGCAATTCAGATAATTTAAGCTTGGGGTGCCATATGTAAAGCCTATGTATCAGATGCATAAAATCAAGAGATGTTTGCGATGTATGTATGTAGCTAGAGTACAGACAATTACTGGTTGTGATCAAAAGATTATTTCATTTAGTACGATGCATTTATTTGTCTGTATCAGATCAGAACAGATGTGAACTGATCCATACTACCGACAGCCCATGCTGAATGAATATTCATATTCTTCATTTTCTACACATATTTCTTATATGTGCTTTCAGCAAATAGTTCCCTTGCGATACACATACAATCTCTTTGAATATGGCATATGTTTTCCAGGATGGCATTAGATGGCCAAAGATATATATTCCGTTCAATATTTTCCTGATGTTCAAATGCTACAACTATGCTACCAGGTTTAGATCAGTATGTGAAATTCCATATTAAGACACTTACTTATTGCACTGTTCTAGAACAATTTGACCAAAAATGATTCACATCGCACTTGGTGGCAATCTTGGATTTACTCAAACTGTGGGAGTTGGGCAAGTTTATCATGATGGAAACCGATATAGATCAATTACTAAACATAACAGGGTTACTATGTACATAACATAACAGGATTAATATATAACATATAGCACTGTCAAATGGAATACATTTTATGGATTTTCTACAATAAATGTGTTTTTGTCCAAAACATTTAAGAATCAATAGTATTTATGAATATGTAAATGAGCAAATCGACATGAAGTAATTGCAAATATACAAGCAATTCACTAGCTTTCATTTGATACCATTTTGACGTTTGTAGATCAATATTTAATCAAGATATGACCAAAAACGTTTTGAAAATTTGAATGAACAATTTGATAGGGTTGAGGGTTTAGATAAGGGGTTTGGGTAAAAGACCCAAATGCCACAGTGTGAACATTGCTTAAAGTGTTATTCATGTAATGTTCTTTAAGATAAATTATGTTTGCATTAATGCCTCTGAACAGAAACACATTGTTTCTGATAGTATTTAACACATTTTCGCTGAAAATCACAATTTTAAGGAAAATCATTAATATATATGGCAATGCAACTGAAATTATATGCATGAAAAATAATAGCACATGGAAGAGCCAGCCATAAGCTTTAATTTGATACCATTCTGATATCAGTAGGTCAATACTTAATCAAGAAATGACCAAAAACGTTTTGAAAATTTGAATGAACAATTTGATGGGGTTAAGGGTGTAGATAAGGGTCACCTCCAAAAGCCCCCATCGCCAGAGTGCAAATATTGCTCAAAATGTTTCTTATAAACTGTTCTTTAATTTAAACCATGTTTACATGATTCCCTCTGAGAAGAAACACATTGTTTTTGAAAGTGTTTACCAAATATTCGGAAAAAAGGTCACGGTTTTAAGTAATTACATTAATATTCATAAATATGCAAATGAGCTAATTTGCATAAAATTTATAGCACATTATTGAGCTAGTCATAAGCTTTCATTTGATACCATTCTAAGATCTGTAGGTCAATATTCAACTAAGATATGACCAAAAACATTTTGAAATAAATCAACAATTTTATAGGGTTAAGGGTTTAGATACGGGATTTGGCCAAAAGCCCAAATGGTCAAAGTGCAAACATCGCTCAAAATGTTTCTTATACAATTTTCTTTAAGATTTACTATGTTTACATTATTCTCCTGCACAAAAATGCTCTGTTTTGGAAAGTATTTACCACATTTTTGTCGAAAATCGCAATTTTAGGAAAAATCATTAATATTCATGAATATGCAAATGAGCTAATTTGCATAACATAACTGAAAATGAAAGAGCAAGTCATAAGCTTTCATTTGATACCATTCTGACACCTGTGTGTCAATATTCAATCAAGATATGACCAAATTCATTTTCAAAATTTAAATGAACAATTTGGTAGGGTTAAGGGTTTGGATAAGGGTTACGGCGAAAAGCCCCAACCGCCAGAGTGCAAACAAGGCTCAAAATGTTTCTAATAAAATGTACTTTAAGATAAACCATGTTTACAAAACACCCCCTGGACAGAAACACCTTCATTTGGAAAGTATTAACCAAATTTTTATTAAAAAAAAGCAATTTTAAGGAAAATCATTAATATTCATGAATATGCAAATGAGCTAATTTGCATAAAATAACTACAAATTGAAGAGCAAGTCATAAGCTTTCATTTGATACCATTTTGACATATGTAGATTAAAATTCAATCAAGATATGACCAAATAATTGTCTGTATATTTAAATGAAAACTTTGAAAGGGTTAAGGGTTTTAGATAAGGGTTACAGCCAAAAGCCCCAACGGCCAAAGTGCAAACAACGCTCATCTTGTAGCATTTGTTATAAGCTTTCAGAAAATCATACCCTTCAAAATTCCCTCTGGGGGGGGGGGGGGGAGGGGGGGAGCAGGGGTTATTGGTGGCTCAAGGTCTATAAGCATTATGTACGTACGAAACTATGTCACTGTGACATACACATATTCACTCTTGAGTCTAATTTACTTAGTTTGAAGTTCCCTTCTGTTTCATATCTCATATACTGTTTGATCTAGAGATACCAAATTTAATGTGAAAATGTGCAATGACTAAAAGCTATGTCATATACCAAAATAAGGATAGCGTGGCCTACTTTTTGTGCTTGAGCACACTAAGTTTGAAAAAAACCTTTCCATTCAATATCTAGTGCAGTTTGACTTAGAGACACAGAATATAGTATGTGGATTAGTCATGACTCAAACAAGCTTTGTCATGCACCAAGACTAGGTCACCATGCACTACTTTTTATGCTAGTCAAAGGATTTTCTTGTGCCAATACTTTTCTCGTGACCTTCTTGGATATGTTTAATTCACTATTCTTTTGTGTCTAGAACATGATGGATTTGTGTATCAGAGACTACATGTATGTCGTGTTTAAATTTCTGTAAACTCTTTTTCATACTACCATAACCAGCTGTTGGGGGTGTTCTGTTCAATTTATGATAATTATTTTTTTTTATAAACATGTAACAGTACACGAAATAAAGGTGACGTAAATTACATGATCCATTTATACAACTGGTTTTTTGCTCTTACTAAAAGCCTCAAGCAAAAAAAAGTTGGTAGTCAAAATATTTACTATTGATTTTTACGACTTATGGCTAAGTATTAGTAGATAAATGAAGGTAATATACTAATATCAAGGTAACGTATACTACATAATACATTTATACAATCTACTGTTTTGCTCTTACAAAAGTAGATTGAATTGATAACCAGACCATACACTGTCGTGTTTAAACAATGTATGACAAAATAATGAAAGATAAGTGAATAAATGAAGCTAATATTCCAATACCAAGGTAACGTAAACTACATAATACAGCTCTTATTTTGCTCTAACCAAAAGATTCAAGTGAATGAATTGATAAGAAAACCATTCACTGTTCTGTTTGAATGACTTATGTCCAAATGATAGGGGATAAGTGACTAATTATCCCGTAATGTAACGTAAATTACACAAAGATGTCAACTGAAGTAGTTGGAATATGTCTTATCTTTATTGTTCTACAGAGCAACAATAAGTGTATTGAATATATTTTACCTAAAATGTTTCAGTTTTCACATGAATTAAAAACCTTTACATTCTTTACTTAAGTAATTTCCGCCATCTTGGCGGCCTACTTGGATTTCTCAAAATGCATACGTGTGACACGATATCACCCTTTAATCTTTAACAGTAGGATATCTACTCCAGGAAACAGCAAAGAAAAAACTTTATACTCCACTTCAAGGTATAAGTGGATATCTGCCGGACTAATACGTCAATATACTCTTTCAATTTGGAAGGAATCGAATGTTTCAAGTGAGTGGATCAAATGGATGATTTTCTGTGGAAGTAGATTAATTTGAATGGAATTTGAATGCAATTGACATCGTTTTCATGATTTCTTAACACTTTAATATACGACGTAATTTTAGACATGTCTAAATTCAAAGATGCTACAGACAACTATTTTAAGTGAATGGAATTTTACATTCACTTTTTCTGTGAAGAAAACCAGTATGTAATTGGTTAACGGTGCCTTCAAAAAGGCAAACATCAACCTCACAAAACCACTAGTATAATGCTTTCTTCGAAAATAAGATGTAGTTACCCATTTCCACATAATGACGGTATTTAACGTCCCATAAAATGAACGCTTAAAGGAAAAAACTGGAAACTTCGTTTGTCAGAAATTGTGACGAGCAATTTATTCATTTCCCATAATATTTTCGACTAGAAAAGCGAAAAAAATATCAAAATTTCATTCACAAGGAATTCACCTGTGCATCTCTGTTGATTTTGGACAAATTTAAAATTTGTTGTCTGGTGAAAAAGAAAACTCGACGATCACTAAAGACCCAAATCACTGTACTTCTCGCATATATTTTTGCCAGAATTCGACGCAAGGAGACGGATTTATTTTCTTGCACGCTTATCTGTATATTGACATACCAAACAACCACTAGATAGGGGGCTACATTCTTTTCGAGTCATTTTAGGACAATTTGAAAGAAAGTTGATTGAGTTTTCTAGTTGCGTTTGGTGGCCATCTTGGATTTTTCCGGATTTGAGGAGTTGCCAAAGGTTGCCTTACTGGCTAGATCTTGCTCAAGAGCACCTATACAATGCAAAGAACAAAATTACTTCATTGTGCTCGACATTGCAAGGTTGTCATTAAAAATAGTCAGGCAATGAATAATTAGGCAATAAACTTAATGCCTAGACAGTAAGTTTATTGCCTAATTCACTCTAGGCATTAAGCTTAGGTCCTATGTTTTATGTCCTATATAGGTCCTATGGAAAAAAAATCATTTTGTCGGAATATTAATAAACACAATAAACACATTAAAGTGTTTTGTCAACAGACTCAATAAACTCAATCTCGGGGATATATTAAGCTTAATGTCTGAATTTGAATGGTTAGTTTTGTTCAGCTTGTTATTGCCTACAATAGATTCAATTTGAAATGAAACATTTTAGGCAATGATCTAAATGCTTGAAATATTTAGGCAATAACTAACTGACTAGCTTATTGCCTGATTTTACTTATTGCTGCTAACATATTTAGTGCTTTTTGCAGACGATTCAGTGCTTCTATCGGAAATGGCCGAAGGGTAACAGATACTTTCGAATGCTATTGCCACAAATGGCAACTGGCAGTAAATGTAAACAGAACGAAAATTGTTTTATTCAGAAACGGTCGCGTTAATATAGAATTAAAGCTTTATTATGACATTGATACCATTGACATAGTATAGAATCCTTTAATTATTGGTATTTTAAAAAAAACAGATTGCCTAGAAGAATCTCACAGAAATTATTTAAGGAACTATTAAATGGTAAATTACAAACGAGCAATTCTGCATTGTACGGTATGTTTGGCCGATATCCAATTGAAATAAGTATGCAGTTTATTTTGTTAAGAATCATAAAAAGGGCCAAGAATTGCATAGTTAATGCAAAATTTATCAGTGGGATGTGTGTATGATTGATCTGTGGCAACCGTATGACAGCAACATAGATCCGAGTTATACTGCACATAGGCACAGCTTGATTTTGAGACATGGCTGTCTAAAATGCTATAAGGGACGTTTTTCCAGATCCTGGCTCAAATGTTTTCTGTAAGTTTGACAAATAATAAACAACAATAACGGACTTTAGAATTATGGCTTTTTGGCTGATTATCAAGGTTAACCAGATGGTTTCAGCTAACAAGTTCGAATGAAAAAAAAAAAATGTAGAATTTCATCACATTTTTATCTTTCATACAATCGAATTTTTCACACAATATGACCCGTCGCGCTAAAAGGGACCTTATCGGTGTGTGAAATATATCGACCCTAGTCAGTCTGCACAGTCCGCGCAGCATGACTAGGGCCGACACTTTTCACTTTTATGTAATTTTCTAAATCCGGAAAGTTATCCCTATCTCAATATATGTCCATTTTTTGCATACGGGATGACCTGTGCTGGGTCTGACAATTTTGTCAAAATTTAGACTTTCGGGATTCGGATAAGGTCCCTTTTAGCGTGACGGGTCACATATGTTATTTTATCATATTAATGACTCTCTGCTTAAATATCACAATTGATCAAAAATACATTTTTTTCAATCCTTAAAAGGCCCAAGGAACGCAACCCATAGCACGCAGTAAAATCACAGTTGTAAAGCTCTGCTAAACGATTATCTTTCAAAACGTGTTCAGTTTAACTTTCGATATTAAATACTAGTACATCATAGCAGATATTTGATAAAATTTTTCATAAAAGACTCAAATATGTGTAGCGAGGGATATCGGGCGACATACCGACATTAAAATAGAGTGAAAACGGCAGTTCGCGAAGTTAAGGAAATTTGTTGGTAAAATGAGTTTCTGTTATATTCGGTTTATAAAAAGTAACTGCAGTAACTGTTATTAAGAAATTTTGCAAAGCTGAAAATATGAACAAATCACGGTTTTTGAAAATAATATGCTTTGTTTCTTTATACAAGAGGGAATTGAAAAGTCAACCCAATGAGCAAAAATTCCAAGAATAATTTTCGACGTTCGTCAACGATGTCGTACAGAAAACCCGTCGCTAGATGTATATGGTATAGTATGATAATGCATTTCAAATGGCCATATTCCCTAATGATCCACAGAAGTTTGCTTTAAGCACGATTTCACTGTTTGATTTTTTTATAATAGAAAACAATACAGTGAATGACATAAATCGATAATCATGCAGCGGTGTAAAACTATGTTCAGCGAAGTGATAGTATTTACGAAATGATGTGATATGGGGTTCTATATCCATCGTAAGCTAAGACAACACACGTCAAAGCTAAAATTTTGCAGAGAAAAATATCAAAAAAATATCAAAGGCCATGTTTTACTTATGTACAATAAGTTTTACAGAAAATTATCCAAAAGATAAGTGAGTATGTTTGTTTAAAAACAATTTAAAATCTCAAGTTCTATGTTAATATGATGAGCTGTATAGGTAATTTATTGTATTTGCTCGATGCATAGCAAATAAGGAACACAAAAAATCCAATATTAGAATTATTATTTGTTTGGAATGCAATTTCTATTCTTCAAGTCTTTGTACCAGATATATCCAGATAAAAAGAGGCGTTTATAGTTACTTTTCTCATCAGATCGCATAATTCTCCGAACGACCATTTTCATTAATAAATTACATTAGCTTACAACATTATTGATGTCCGTAAATAAATAAATCAAAGTGACATTTCACCGATATTTTTTCATAAATTTTACTTTTTGTTTTTTCGTGAAAGCTAAATTTTCTTTTGGATATTTTGACAATTTCAAGCCGTTTACGAGAAAAGTATTTATATTTGTGTTACAATTAAACAAGTGGAAGTAGACAGCAGTTCATATGTATATGGCAGTTGCCTATGCCAATCTTTGTGTTTGTATCTTACAAAGAAAGATTTTCTCGATTTTCTTCATGTTGGCCATCTTGGAAATGGAAGCTTTGCTGGTTTCATGGTGGATACCATATGTCACGAAAAAAGTATTCTCTTTGTGACAATGTTGGTGCTTGTATCTCGAAATAAAATATTTCTTCTGATTTTTAGCTCATCTGAGCACAGCGTGCTAATGGGGAACTTTTGTGATCATTGAAGGCCCGTTTGTCCTCAACAATTACTTCGTTAGCACTATATAGGCCACAATTTGGCCACAATCTTCATGAAACTTTATCAGCATATTTTACTTGTCATAAGAATGATCCCTATCAAAAAAAGGAATATCATGGGATTGTTTATCATGTATGTCGTTGGATATCAAGGGAAATGGGCCTTATAGACAAAATACTCGTTAGCACTACAATTTTGGCACAATCTTCGAGAAACTTGGTCAGAATCTTTGTCTGGTCATAAAGAAAGCCTATTGAAAGTGGTGATATTTTGCCCGATATCACGTAAAAGGGCCTTGATGGCAAAATCCTTGTGAGGTCTCTAGCTTTAGTCAGAATATTTGTCTTGTCATAGGGATGAACCCTATTGAAAATGGGCATGTTCTAAAAGGGATCTTACTGACGAAATCCATGTTAGCGCTCTAGTTGCCACAATATTGCCTCAAACTTCATGAAACTTGGTCAGAATATTTGTCTGATCATAAGGATGAAACCTAATGGAAATGGTAATGTTGTACTGGATATTACAGGCCTTAACGCTTTCCCAAACAAGACCTTGTTTCGAAGCCCCTAAGAAAATAGGTTTGGCAAAACATTGAGGCAGAAGATGAAAATGCCGATAATCAGCCTTTTCATCTTTTGCCTCAATATTTTCTGTTCTACATTGTACACAAATTCCTTACTTATTTACATTTTATTTTGCCAACTGTAGAAGCTTTCGAAATAACAAAGTCCAAAGTTTTGACGTTTGGGAAAGGATTAATGGAGAAAATCCCACGAAATCTTTGTTAGCACTATAAAGAACCTAATTTTGGCCAAATCTTTGTGAAACTGTGTCAGAATATTGGTCTTATCACAAGGATGAACCCTATCCAGAGTGGAAGTGTTTCGTTCGATATCATGAAAAAGGCGTCTCATTGACAAAATCCCTGTTAGCACTCTAAAGCCCACAATTCTGGCTCAATCTTTATGAAACTTGGTCAGATGGTGGCAATCTAGGGAGATAACTTTACGAGAGCAAAAAAAAAAAATCGTTATGGAAGTTGTAACTTCGTATATTAAGGAACAATGCTACAATTTACTTTATTTACTTTTTCTTTTCCTAAAAAAATAGAATTTATCCATATCTAGTTTCTTGAAAATACATCTTATTACCAATTGAAACATATTATAAAAATGGATGGTCATCGATCTTGTTTAGGGTATGCAGTATGCAACCCTTAAGTAGCATCACAGAGCTAGCGGCTTGAAATTCATTAATTTGTGAATTACTGCATAATGAATTGTAATTTCCTCCGTAATAGTGGAGCGGGATACTGTAAAGATATTTCAAATGATGATACAAGCATGAAATTTGCACCATATATTCTTCAGATCTTACAGATTTCAAAACAATTTCTGGCCACTTCAATTTTCGCCATTTTCAAGATGGCCGCCGAAATCCAAAATGGCCGCTATTTTGAAATGGGGTATACTCAGTAAATCGGTCATATCATCGCTTCTGATGGACATAAAATGACATAATTGGTATCAAATTAAAGCTTAGTTAATTTCTAGTTGTATGGTCTATCAAATATGCAAATTATCTCATTAGCACGTTATGAATATTAATGAGATATGTTCCTATCAATGATTTTAAACAAAAAATCTGTATAAATAAAGAAAAAATCAAAATTTGAATGTTGCATTTTATAGAAAGTGATATATAATAATTGCTTTCACCTTGTCATACTATTTAGCATCATTAAAAGATGACAGCTAGATGGCCATTTTCAAGATGACCGCCATAAAACAAATTGACCCCCATTTTAAAAGAGGGTACGGCCTTATGAATAGTAAATTCGTCATATCCTCGCTTCTGATGGACATAAAACACCAAAATTGTACATTAAAGTTTAGTTTATTTTGAGCTATGTGGTAAATGCAATTATTTAGTAAATTATCTCATCTGCAAAATAGATAATTATGTATGAATATTACTAAGATAAATAGAGGTAATATATTTTATCTTATCAATGTTTTTGTTCAAGCAAACCCCATTGAAATGGAATAAAAATAATAGTCAAAATTTGAAATTTGCAGTTAAGAGAGTGTCGCATAACAGTTGCTTAACCTAGTCACAGTATAATGTACCATATTAAGATGTCCAATATGCCAATAATATCATCAGCACATGTATGAATATTAATGATATGTTTAATTAATTAATTTATCAATTTTTGTCATTCCTAAAACGAGTATTGGAATCAGATTTTCTATCAGAAAAATTATATGTAACTTAGAAATTATTGGTATTGGGACATTGCTAATAGTTTGGTGTCGAACGTAAGAATAAACGGACTGTATTAAAGGGATTTCGTCAATAGCACGAGATCACCATTTGTGTCATTCTAAGTCAATACTCACCTCTTCGTTGAGTTGACATTAGGTTTTATAACGTAATCAAGGTTTAAAGTTGCCGACTGAAACATGAATTAGACCACAAACATCCCTGAATAATTTGCATCAAAATCTTACATGAGCAAAGAGATGTGCGTGGAAAGCCTGAACGATACCATCTGCAGTTCCTGTGCAATAAGACTATTTGCAACAACAGTTTTGATCTGTCTGCAGCATTCAGCTATATCTGCAAGTGTTGAGCATGTATGTATCCAGACAGGATTCAGACGGAGACGGTAACTGCTGTTGTGATACTCTTGATTGACCGTCTTAATACATGTTCTACCTGAAAATCAGCTTTTCTGACATGTCCCGTAACTGCATCTTTAGTTGAGATAATAGCATCTTATGCTCTTTGCTGTCTACCAAATAAATCAAAGCATGCATCATCTACTTTACAACATGTGCTCGACCGATCGTACATGTTAACCACATATGTCAATTTTCTATTGCGATACATTTTCTTTAGTCGTTCTTTGGTTACTGAAAGCTTCGTCGAACAAATATCATGCTTGCCGTGCTGACTTTTTGCCCTTGTGAACAAAAGTGTAGACAGTAGGCCCTATCACATCTTTAGAAGCATGAAAGAAAAGCAGTGTCATAACGGGAACCAATAGGTTTGCAAATGACATTAATCGGTATACATCAAAAGTTTCCATAAAGCGTCAATACTCAGATCACTGTTGGCTGCTGTAACTAAAAGAACAACCTCGTTGTCAGCAATTATTGTAATAACAATGACAATTCTGAATTGACATTCTATCTAAGATGCATGGTTTGCATGCTTTGCGTGAACAAGCATGCGATAATCTGCCTCTTCTTGATTATATGGAGTAAGTAGATAATTCTTGTAGATGTTCTTATTACATTGAATGTCATCTCCTTTTGTTAGTAGTATCTGTGCATTGGTTTGAGAAAGAAGCTGTTCAATAATTTGAGAGTTCTGCTATTTAAAACTACTTTAAGCAACCACCAGATTACTGTTCTGACTGGTTTTACCTTTCAGACTAGCTCACGGACATATATCGAATGGAATATTTCCAAGCACATGACTGGGTATGAGGTAGAGTCACATCTGTGGTATAATCATCAAATGTTTTTTTTCCTGTCCTGGATGTATTTGAACTTATCATAACTACTCCATCAATTATAACAGCGTCTGCATGCGGTAGTTCATATGTCATTAAGACTGCTGCCTTCCCACAAAACTTGAAAAAATCGTGAACCATTCTACTTATTTCAGTTTCAGCCACCAGCCACTGTGTAAAAGTTGCCTTATCTTCGGTCAAGCCGATAGCACCTCCTTTGTCTTTAACAACTGCGATATCTTGCTTATTAACAGCAATCATAGAAACTGATTTTTCGGTCTTACAAACAGCCAAACGGCATCTTCAAAATTCTATGAATACAATTTCTCCAGGACATGCATGTCCTGTAGATGGACTGGTAGCCATCGGGTATAAATGACTGTAAGATTATAATTGACTCATATTTTGAGGTACTTAACACATTGATTACATAATATAATATCCATATAATTGTTTGAAATACTAAAAGATCTGGTGGTCAAGAATGAATTAGTATGATAAAGAACAATTCTATGGTAGTTATCATTTTAGATATTGTAATTGATCCTATCTTTTAAAATAGTTGACTTTCACGGCTCTTGCTGACAATTTTTGAGATTAAAAATGAGTAACTCACTAATATTCATAAGTATGCAAATTACTTGATTTGCAAATTTGGACTCAAGAAAAATGACATTGACTCAGATTCAATTTGGAGCTAAATATGTTAATATATTACCAAATGTGAGATAATAGGGATTTCCAAGGTTGCCTATCGTCAAAAAGTGTTTAAAGTTTAAGTAGCTTTAAGTCACTTTTGCTTAATATAGTATTTAAAATGTTTGTCCATTCATAAAATCATGCTATTTAGTTACTATCTGGATATGGTAATATCATAGAGTGACAAGTTCATGCAACTGTTATCTGTCACTCAATAATCGGCAACATTCATATTTTGACTATTTTTATTTATTCTATTTCGATGCGTTTTGCTTGAAAGAATTATAACATAGATAAAACATACTAATTATAATAATATACTGAGATGAAAAAGTTTAGTCAGTATAAAGTTTTTGGTCAATAATTTTCTCTGAAACGTTTTACAATGCCAAAATTTTTACTCAAAACAATCTTCAACCAATTTAGAACAAGTCGGTGAAATTCAATTGGCATCCATGTTTTACTTAACATTCTTTTCGACAATTCATTCCAAAAGGGGTCAAATTGAAAAGTCACAGCTTCGGGAGTGACTTTTAGTAGAGTCTAAATTCCTGGTAATTGACATGAAAAATCGATCTTTGTTTAATTTCTTGGTAGAATAGAAGTCTCTTTGTTGACTGTGAGTGAGAAAACTTCATTTTAATGGAATTAACAGTAGATTATGGTGACTTACGCACCCAACCTGTTGCTCCTATCATTTTACTGCGTTTTCAAGAAATCGTTCTATCAGGACCAGTAGCTGGTTTACCACTGATACAAAGTTATTTATTGTAGACATACAATTAGAAAAAAAAAATAACTGACATTCAATATTTGTCAAACAATGCCTGAGATCTGGCTGAGCCAATGCTCGAAAAGCCAACTCTTGGGTTAATGGCCAGGCAAGTAACAACAGACTTTTTTTTAACAAAATGTCATTATTAAACAAATTGGTTACAGTGTAGTCAAGTTTCAAAGTTTTTTGTCAGATTGGACGTGACGTAACTTGATGACGTCACAATTAACGGTTTTTCCAGATACGCTGTTTTCAGAGGTATCAATGACCAAAAGCTCATGCATGTGCCCATTTTTGACAATAACTACTCCAATGCTTAAAACTGGAAGTGCTTGCCAAGTTCAAACTGTAGGAAACCGCCAGAGTTTGTAGGTTAGGTAGATGGTTTCTAACATTGTCATTTTTGGCCAAATTGATTAAGCCAGGGTGCTAAAATGATGTAAGCTGGTACCAATTTTATTGCGGACTTTTTGTATCTGTGCTAATGTCTTTGGTTTGCATACATTTATACCGGAAAAAGACTTTCGCCTTAACTGCAGCAGGTGCACCTGTCACATTTTGATATTCTTTTAGCACAAACTTAAAAACTAAAATTTAGCAACATTACTTAAAGATGGTTGTTAAGCGTTGATTGAACAAATATTGTGTGAAATTTTACACGGATATGTTGTATTTTGGCCGAATAATTGACCATCAAAAATACTGACTAAACTTTTTCTTTTGAGTATATCTCATTAATATTCATGCATATGCTAATGAAATTATTCACAAATTACATTTACCATGTAACTGGAAATTCACTAAGCTTTAATTTGATACCAATTTTGGTGTTTTATGTCCATCAGAAGTGAAGATATGACCAGTGTACTATGTATACCCTCTTTTAAAGTGGAGGTCGTTTGGCATTATGGTGGCCATCTTGAAAATGGCTATTTAGCTGCCATCTTTTAATGATGCTTAATAGTATGACAAGGTGAAAGCAATTATTATTTATCACTTTCTATAAAATGCAACATTCAAATTTTGATTTTTTTCTTTATTTATACAGATTTTGTGCTTTAAAATCATTGATAGGAACATATATCATTAATATTCATAATATGCTAATGAGATAATTTGCATATTGTATTAACCATACAACTAGAAATTAACTAAGCTTTAATTTGATACCAATTATATTATTTTATGTCCATCAGAAGCGATGATATGACCGATTTACTGAGTATACCCCATTTCAAAATGGCAGCCATTTTGGATTTCGGCGGCCATCTTGAAAATGGCGGAAATTGAAGTGGCCAGAAATAGTTTTGAAATCTGTAAGATCTGAAGAATATATGGTGCAAATTTCATGCTTGTATCATCATTTGAAATATTTTCACAGTAAATCTCATTAAGCTGCTCCACTAGTAACAAATAACATTAAAATTATTTGTAATTATCGTATAGACCCAAAATTGGTTTGAAGTAAGGTTTTAGGAACAGAAAATAATAATAAAAAATCTGTGTACGAACGTATAAGACAGCATGTTCACGTATTCAGTTAAATCGTCGAAGCTGGAGCGTTTTATGTCAAAATTTGCATTATTTTCATAAATGTGACCCGTCATAATAAAAGGGACCTTATAGGATGTGTGAATATGTTTGTAATAATTAAAGAAGAAATGTATAGATCATCGCACTTATTAATGAATTACAGCAAATTTTAACAGCTACACGTGAATAAAATGACGCAAAACAGTGGTAAGAGAATACACACTTACAACAGTACGGTCTTTCTCTTAATCATCGATTTTCATCTTGACAAAATCAGTTTCGCATGACACATAGGCTCTTAAAGTCGAAAATGGTAAATTGTAATGATAAATTGCATATTATTGAAACTAAGATAGCGTAGCATAATATGGTACGAAACATCGAATGTTCTGAAGTAATGACCAAGTGTTCCGAAAATATGGAGCATTGTCCCTTAAAATACTTCTAAATACGCGAAATGTTGAAAAAGATGTCTCGACCTCATTTGTCTCATATTAATTAGTTAAACAATTCAATAATATCAAATTTACAGCCGGAGTGGCGCAGTAGTTAGTTACTGGTTCGAGCCTGACTAAGGTAAGGTGTTTCTATGGACATGACACATAATTGTCAGCCACAAAACCCAGCTGTATGGAGTGGGTAACAGTGAGGTAAAATTTACTGCATTTTCTCGAAAAAATAAGGGCCTTATGTAAATAGTATATCTGGTTTCGAAAATCTTTTTAACATTAAAATCGTGTGAGTTTCAATTTTTGCACAAAAATCATCACAGTTTGATTAAAAGATAGTATTTATCATATATTAATTAAATATTATTCTGAATTTCAGGTTGGTGCATCTAGAATACATCCAAGGTGATTCCTAAGATTTGACCCCGTGACCTTGTTATTTGACCCTAGTTGACCTAATTTCAAAGTCGTCCGAATTTACACCAAGATCATCATTTCGACTTTTCAGGCTGATCGGACAAAAATTGTGGCCTCCACAGCGCGTACAAGATTTAACCCTGTGACCTGTTGTTTTTTTTACCAAGCTGACCCAGTTTCGAACCCGTCCCAAAATTGATCAAGACAATAATTCTGACGAATCTTCAGGTTGATCAGGCAAAAATTTGAACATTTGAACAAATTTGAAAAATCATGAACATTAAAAAATCGAAAATCGATTTACTATCAAATATAGTGTAACGAACGATAAACCGAACGATCTTACCCGAAGAAGTACAACAAAGTAAACTGACACGATTTAAAAAAGCAAAAAGGTACTTTTACAGATGGTATCTACTGCAATCTACAAAACCGATGTATATCCATGTATAATTGTAAATGTTACAAGTGTTAACATAACAGGACAGAAAATGACCTTTAAATTCATGAATAATGCCTGAATGGACGTCAGATTATGCTAAAATGCACGTTGAAAATGTTTTCAATAAGTAAATCAAAGTGGCAATTTGTACACAAAAAAATCTTAGTGATTTAACGCGTGGTCTGAATGCACGAGACCAACGAGCACTTAGTGATGGGCGATTCAGATGTCCGTAAATTTTACAGAAAACACGACAAAATCGCTTGGGCGTGAAGTACATGGCCTCATACATCGAGAAAATGAGAAATGTAAAAGTTAAGAAGTTAATGTAAAAGTGTTTTTAAATCGTGTCAGTCTATTAAAATTATTAAATCATTAACAAATCATTAACACAAAAATGTACACTTACCACATAAAGTAACGCAACATTTTCAACTTTCAATATTTTTGTTTTTAACAAATCAGGATCAAAAAAGGTACTTTCTATAGTTCGCAAGGAAGGATTATGATAGAAATATCAAATGAAATATTTCAATTTCCATCGAACAAGCCAGAATTACGTCCCTTTATTATTTTACGTTAAACACGTCCTAACGTCTTGCAAGTTAAGAAACAATCCTAAAAGATAGTTTTACTGATAGTGTGTTGTCAGTTACACAGTAAACACGGTGGGGATTGTGCATGATGGGATGGATAACGAATATGGGGTATACGGACAAATTTTGACTCGCTTCAGGTAAAAAATTGTGCAATAATTTTCTTATTTCTGCTCCAATTTTCAAGCGGTTTGTTGCATGTACCCCGCATTAGTGAGCTCTTTCCTCGGATATATGACTTGCGCCCTGTTGTCCCTGATATTATATAGGAAGAGTCAATGGCATGTTGCAAAAAGATGGCGCCCCTGCACACACTGTTGCTTTCACACGACGGTTGTGCAGTTTAAGAGTCGCAGGTCTGTGCTTAGGATGTTTGCATTAAAGTGACATTTCACAACTACTTTTACATAAATTTTACTTTTATTCTATCTAAAAGAGCATAGTTTCTCATGAAAATTCTGACAATTTCAAGTCAAAATATTGAACCGTTTACGAGAAATATATATTTTTGTGCTAAATTTAAACAAATTGTTGTGGACAACAGTTCAGATCTATATAAAATTTGTCATTTCTGTCTCAACCTTAATGGCATATTTTTCGCTTATAAATTAAAAAAACTGATTGTATTTCTACGCATAAGAATAAACAATCTTTACATCAAGACATACTTTTAAAAAATGAAATAAATGTGAAATGTCACTTTAAGTCATGGAATTCACCCAAACGCCCAGGCAGGCGGGCTGGGACAAACAAATGAAATGCCAAAGGCGATACTCGTAAGTACGTTGACAATGTGTTGCGCCCTGTTGTCCCTGATATTATGTAGGAAGAGTCAATGGCATGTTGCAAAAAGATGGCGCCCCTGCACACACTGTTGCTTTCACACGACGGTTGTGCAGCAAAACAAGGTTACCGTCCTTGTGCGAGAACACGTCTGCTATCGAACACTTTTGGGATTGTCTGAAAAGGTGCGTTCATGGTAGTCTCAATCCTCCAACAAACTTGTTTTGCGAACGAACAATCCTTCAGGATGAGTGAAAAAAGTTTCTTTAACATCAAACCGCTCCAAAAATGGTGTCGATGTCACGAACATGCCAGTCTTTTATGAAAACAAGGGATGATTATAACAATGAAATTGTTTGTGACTTTTGAATTTACACCTGGGGGACACCCCAGGTGTAAATTCAAAAGTCACAAACAAATTTGTGTTGAAATGGGTTGAAATTTCTGTCTGTAAATGTCTTAGCATACTTATGATGTTTCGTTTACTGTTTGGTGAAATGTTACATATGATGTCAAAACAAAAATATCCTTAAATTTATTAACAAGTTTTCAGATATTTGTTATTGAATGAGTGTTACGTTACTTTATGTGGTCAGTGTATTTCTAAGAAAGGGTGAAGATTTTACTGCTTAAAGATGACGCTCGTTGCCATTGACGTTACAGACGTCATTACTTTCTCTAGCCTGAGTCCAACAATGTTCTTTGTGTGTTCTTTTGCTGGTGATTAAGCAGTTCAGGCGTAGATCATTCTGTATGTTCCTTGGAGTAAGTGCATGGTGATTATCTTATTGAAATATCACAACGTTGTGTCGTTGTAAGACGGTCCAGTGACAGGTTGGATAATTTCATTGCAGTACCATTGCACCCTTTGGTTGCCATTTTCTGAAATGAGGTCTGTTTAACTCTTTTCATCTATTCCTGCCTAAAAATGACGCTGCACTCGACGTAACAGTCTCAATGATGACGTTATTGGTATCAAGCCTTACGCATCTTCTCAAACCACAAATCCTGCCGTCTGTTAATGACACGTAAAATGAGATTCGTCCGGACATCAGTCCAATGTCTCCTGAATCAATGTCGATGTTTCAATACCCACTGACGCCTTGCCTGTCGATGCTTAACGTCATTGGCGTAAGATCGGAGGACCTTGATGCAAGTTGTATTGAGCCTGTTCCGGACAGTCTGGTCACTAACGGTATACCTTGTGACGTCCTGGAGGAGTAGCACTAAATTCTTACTAGACAGGAATTCGAAACGTCGTCAAGACGTCGCTGTGAAACGATCCTCCATGAACGTCGTTTTACACGGGCTACAAGATTTAGGTCGGTCGTTGGTGGCTAAAGTTACACAAACCAAGTGCCATAGGCGCGTAATTGTCAATTGGAGACAATTGAAATGCAAAGCGACTTCTCTAACAGACATACCTGCTTGGAGCATGCAAAGAGCTCTCTGACGTCGAACTTACGTCATCATTTCTCGCCTTCCCATAATTAATTTCAAAGAATTTGTAACAGTTAAATTGATTCTGCTAACAGATCTGTGTAATCGTGAATTTGGGACAAGCTACACATTATCGATGTTACTGCACACGTGCCGCACGTGACTTTTGCTTATCTGAACTTTGTCCAATACACTGAATGTTCACTCTACACATGAACTGTATGCGTAATGGTTGTCGATCGGGACAACTGAACAGCACAAAGCAATGTTCATTTAATTATCATAAACTGAAAAAATAATGTGTTAAAAAACGTGCTAAACTTTTTTTGCTCAGTATATTTCTAGTAAACAGTTCAATGTTTTGGTTTGAAATTTTCAGAACTTTCATTAGAAAACATGCTCTTTCAGATAAAGTAAAAGTAAAATTCATGTAAAAATAATTGTGAAATGTCACTTTAAAGAACAAACGTGAATAAAAAAATAAGAGTACCTCAGACTTTATAGCACTGTCAGAATGATTTTGTGAGTGGTGTCTGAAACAAAACGTCTTCACTATTTAAGACGAATTTCATTTTGTAATTACATGTCCGTTATATGATGAATTGATAATTTTATATTTCACAGACGAATGGAAAAACGCATATCCGACACTAAATTTGTTTGAAAGGATCATGTCCGACACATAAGAAGTAAATATAAAAAGCCTTGCAAAGTACTTGGTTGAAGTATTTAAAAAGGGGCATGACCGCTTTTCATCACCCAACTTATTCAAAAGTATTCAACAATTCACATGCAATGAAAAAAAAAGTCCGTCTTATGAAACAAAAAGGGGGCTATTTAAGGAGTTCGTTGCACCCCCACTAGGTACCAATGTTGTTATATACCATTTTAAAGCTTGAAATATGCTAGATACGACGCACAATGTTGTCAAGTTGTTAACCTGTGCAGGTCCCGTGTAAACATACAAATATGGGGTAAGAAAACAAATAAATTATTTGAAGCACATTTGTCAAATTTTATACAACTTAAAGGGACATTTCATTCTAATTTCAATTTTTTAAAGTATGCCTTGATGACAAGATTGGTTATTCTAATGAGTATAAATACCATTAGTTTTTTGAAGTTGTTGCCAATAAGCGAGAAACAACGCATTTAAAGTTGAGACATAATCGATAAATTGCATATTTATACGAACTGTTGTCCACAACAATTTGTTCAATTTTAACACAAAACTATAAATTTCTCGTAAACGGCGCAATATTTTGGCTTGAAATTTTCAGAATTTTCATAAGGAAATATGCTCTTTCAGATGAAAATAAAAGTAAAATTTATGACAAAAATTCTGAAATGTCACTTTAAAGTGACATTTCAGAATTATTTTTACATAAATTTTACTTTTATTCTATCTGAAAGAGCACGTTTTCTTATGGAAATTCTGAAAATTTCAAGCCAAAATATTAACCCGTTTACGAGAAATGAATATTTTTGTGCTAAATTTAAACAAATTGTTGTGGACAACAGTTAAGATTTATATGGAATTTGTCATTTCTGTCTAAACTTTGAAGGCAAATTTTTCGTTTATACATAACAACTTCAAAGAACTGATAGCATTTCTACGCATAAGAATAAACAATCTTTGCATCAAGACAAACTTTTGAAAAATGAAATAAATGTAAAATGTCACTTTAACTTGAATACAACTTATAGTAAAACATCTTAGTAAAACATCTCTACCGAATATCTTAATATACTGAGCAAAAAAAGTTTAACGCGTTTTTTTACCCATTATTTTTTAAGTTTATGATAATTAAATTCAGTTGTCCCGATCGACATTCATTACGCATACAGTGCATGTGTAGAGTGAATATTCAGTGTTTTGGACAAAGTCCAGATTAGCAAACGTCATGTGCAGTGACATCGAAAATGTCTAGCTTGTCCAAAAACACACGATTACACAGATCTGTTAGCAACTTAGCAGAATCAATTTAATTGTTACTAGTTCTTTTAAATCGATTATTTAAAACACACGATTACACAGATCTGTTAGCAGAATCAATTTAACTGTTACAAGTTCTTTTAAATCGATTATTGGAAGGCAAGAAATGATGACGTAAGTTCGACGTCAGAGAGCTCTTTGCATGCTCCAAGCAGGTATGTCTTTTAGAGATGTCGCTTTGCATTTCAATTGGCTCAAATTGCCTACGGCACTTGGTTTATGCAACGTTAGCCACCAACGACCGACCTAAATCTTGCAGACCGTGTAAAACGACGTTCAGGGAGGATTCTTTCACAGCGACGTCCTGACGACGTTTCGAATTCCTGTCTAAAGAATTTACTGCTACTCCTCCAGGACGTCACAGGGTATACCGTTAGTGACCAGACTGTCTGGAACAGGCTCCGCACACCTTGCATCAAGGTCCTCCAATCTTACGCCAATGACGTTAAGAATCGACAGGCAAGGCGTCAGTGGGTATGGACACATCGATATTGATTCAGGAGACATTGAACTGATGTCCGGTCGAATCTCAGTTTACGTGTCATTAACTGACGGCAGAATTTGTGGTTGGAGAGGATGCGTAAGGCTTAATACCAATAACGTCATCATTGAGACTGTTACGTCGAGTACAGCGTCATTTTTTGGCAGGAATAGATGATAACAGTTAACCAGACCTCATTTCAGTTAATGACAACCAAACGGTGCAAGGGTACTGCAATGCAATTATCCAACCTGTTACTGGACTATGTTACAACGACACAACGTTGTGATATTTCAATAAGATAATCACCGCCCACTTACTCCAAGGAACATACAGAATGATCTACGCCCGAACTGCTTAATAACCAGCAAAAGAACACATCAAGAACATTGTTGGACGTCAGGCTAGAGAAGTAATGACGTCTGTAACTAACGCCAATGGCATTGAGCGTTATCTGCAGTATGAATGGGCAAAATTCCTTTCTGTGTGCAGGAAGCTTGTCTGCAACAAGGGAAGACGTAGGCGGTCCTAGCTGCTTATGCTGGACATTCGCGTCATTGAAATTTGCTTGACTTTCGATATCTAACCCCTGTGCACTTAAACGTAAGATACCTAATTAACGCTTAAGAGTTTTGAAACAAACTTTTCAAGAAGCGAAAGAAAGTTGATTTTTCAAACACATTAGTGTTCTTTTTAAGGATTTTGACTAGGAAAAAAACATTTGCCGAATGTGCTTAACTTTTTTTTGCGTAGTATAGATATCAACAGGACACAGTTCTAGGCTGCTCTTGAATATGACCCCTCTTTCCCCGTATCTTGCAACATACTCCGTCATATCATTTCAAATAAAGGGACTTTTTAAGATCATTTTACCCCTAAGCCTATGATGTACCAAGGCTGTTATATACCATTTTAAAACTTGATATATGCTAGATACGATGCACAATGTTGTCAAGTTGTTAACCTGTGCAGGTCCCGTGTTAACACACAAACATGGGGTAAGAAAACACATAAGTTATTTGAAACACATTTGTCAAATTTTATAGATATCGTCTTTAACCCAATCAATTAGGAATGTACTCTTTCGAATTCATAAAATCACAATCACAACCAGAAGAGATATACAAAACACATTTCAATCAATTATACGCAGAAATAATGCCCATATACTTCGTCAATTTGCATATGGTGGGTGGGGTAATTTATACACAGTAAAACACTTAGCCATACAAACAAATAACAAGAGATGTTTGTAAAACATATATGCCCCCTTCAAGTGCCTACATTTGATGTAGGTCAAAGTCCAAGGTCAAGTTAACAAGGTCCAAGGTCATGGTCTAATATGAAAGGTCTTGGTAGGAGGTGTCTATGTGTGAAATATCAAGGCTGTATATGTAAAAGTAAAATGAAATATAGGCCAGATTAAAGTTTTTAAAAGTAGGCCAAATGCCAAGGTCAAGGTCGTGGTCAAATGTGAAAAGTCTTGGTTGGAGGTGTCCATGTGTGAAATATCAAGGCTGTAGGTGTAAAAGGACATGATATATATGCCTGGTTTAAGTTTCTTTAAAAGTAGGTCAAACTCCAAGGTCAAGGTTGCAATATTCAAGGTCATTGTCAAATGTTAAAGGTCTTGGTATGGGGTGTCTATGTGTGAAATGTCAAGGCTGTAGGTGTAATAGGACATAAGATAAAGGCTAGGTTAAAGATTTCTAAAAGTATGTAAAAATCAAAGGTCAAGGTCACACAGTCCAAGGTCATGGTCAAATGTGAAAGGTCTTGGTAGGAGGTGTCCATGTGTAAAATATTGAGGCTGTATAGGTAACAGGACATGAGATATATGCACAGTTTAAGTTTTTTATAAGTAGGTCAAACTCCAAGGTCAAGGTCCAAGGTCATGTTCACACGTGAAATGTCTTGGTTGGAAGTGACCATGTGTGAAATATCAAGGCTATATGTGTAAAATGACATAAAATATAGGCCAGGTTAATGTATTATAAAAGTAGGTCAAACACCAAGGTCAAGGTCAAAAGGTCCAAGGTCATGGTCAAATATGAAAGGTCTTGGTAGGAGGTGTCCATGTGTAAGATATCGAGACTGTATAGGTAACAGGACATGAGATATAGGCCTAGTTTAAGTTTTTTAAAGTAGGTCAAACTTTAAGGTCAAGGTCCAAGGTCATGGTCAAATGTGAAATGTCTTGGTTGGAAGTGACCATGTGTGAAATATCAATGCTGTATGTGTAAAATGACATAAAATATAGGCCAGGTTAATGAATTATAAAAGTAGGTCGAACACTAAGGTCAAGGTCACAAGGTCCAAAGTCATGGTCAAATGTGAAAGGTCTCGGTTGTAGGTGTCCATGTGTCAAATATCAAGGCTGTATGTGTAAAAGGACATGATATATCATCTAGGTTAAAGTTTTATAAAAGTAGGTAAAAGTCCAAGGTCAAGGTCACGAGGTCCAGGGTCATTGTCAAATGTGAAAGGTCTTGGTAGGATGTGTCCATGTGTGAAATATCAAGGCTGTATGTGTAATAGCACATGAGATATAGGCCCAGTTTATTTTTTTTAAAAGTAGGTCAAACTCCAAGGTCAGGGTCACAAGGTCCAAGGTCATAGTCATATGTGATAGGTCTTAGTCGGAGGTTTCCATGTGTCAAATATCAAGGCTGTATGTGTAAAAGGACATGATATATCGGCCAGGTTAAAGTTTTTAAAATGTAGGTCAAACTCCAATGTCAAGGTCACAAGGTCCAAGGTCATGGTCAATTGTAAAAGGTCTTGGTAGGAGGTGTCCATGTGTGAAATATCAAGGCTGTATGTGTAATAGGTCATGAGATATATGCCCGGTTTATTTTTCTTTAAAGTAGGTCAAACTCCAAGGTCAAGGTCACAAGGTCCAAGGTCATGGTCAAATGTGAATGATGTTGATAGGAGGTATCTATGTGTGAGATATCAAGTCTGTATGTGTAAAAATACATGAGATATAGGCAAGGTTAAGAATTAAGTGTAACTAGATGCCGAAGGGCAACATGTCGAGCCCGCTCATTTTGAAGAAAGAAGACCATACCTATGTCTACAGCTGTCATTACAATGGCGTTGTAAAAGTGGGGACAAAATAAGTTGGAATGATGGGGATCATGGTGAGACAGTTTATTGTTCACAAAATATTACATGTCTATGTATTTATAACGAGATACCAGAATGGATTAATTTGAGTATACATATGTGACCCGTCACGCTAAAAGGGACCTTATGCTAAGTCCATAAAACCAAATTCCGAGAAATATACCAGACCAAGCAGAAGTCCATCCGATGTCGTATTTGGAAAACGAAAATATTGTAAGGTAGAGAAAACATTCTAGATTCAGAAAATACTTAAACGTGAAAAGTTTCGACCCTAGTCAGGCTGCGCGGACTGCGCAGACGGACTAGGGTCGATACTTTTCACAAATCCGATAAGGTCCCTTTTAGCGCGACGGGTCACATATAAGGAAAATAAGCCATGCCCCCCTGGCACCCATTTTTTGTACGGATCGGAATAATTTGAACATTCTGAGAAGTACGAAAATTAGCTGCACGTAGCTGTACGTGGCCATGTTTTTTACGGATTGAGATAATTTGAACAATCTTGGTAGAGGGCCATCCAAAGAATATTTGTGCCAAATTAGTTTGAAATCTGGGCTGTAGTTTTGGAGGAGATGAATTTCAAAGTTTGACTATATACATAAAAAATCAACTCATTTTTTACATTTGACCTCAAAGTTTGACCTTGACCTTTCATCTTGGAATCTGGTTCTTGCACGCGACACTCCATCTTACTGAGCTTGACATTTGTGCCAAGTTATTTCTGAATCCCTCCATCCATGGTGAAGTTATGGCCCGGACAAGCAAAAATCATCTCATTTTTGACATTTGACCTCCAAGTTTGACCTTGACCTTTGAGCTTGGAATCTGGTTTTTGCACGCGACACTCCGCCTTACTGAGCTTGACATTTGTGCCAAGTTATTTCTGAATCCCTCCTTCCATGGTGAAGTTATGGCCCGGACAAGCAAAAATCATCTCATTTTTGACATTTGACCTCCAAGTTTGACCTTGACCTTTGAGCTTGGAATCTGGTTCTTGCACGCGACACTCTGCCTTACTGAGCTTGACATTTGTGCCAAGTTATTTCTGAATCCCTCCATCCATGGTGAAGTTATGGCCCGGACAAGCAAAAATCATCTCATTTTTGACATTTGACCTCCAAGTTTGACCTTGACCTTTGAGCTTGGAATCTGGTTCTTGCACGCGACACTCTGCCTTACTGAGCTTGACATTTGTGCCAAGTTATTTCTGAATCCCTCCATCCATGGTGAAGTTATGGCCCGGACAAGCAAAAATCTTCTCATTTTTGACATTTGACCTCCAAGTTTGACCTTGACCTTTGAGCTTGGAATCTGGTTTATGTATATAGTCAAACAACGCGACACTCCGCCTTACTGAGCTTGACATTTGTGCCAAGTTATTTCTGAATCCCTCCATCCATGGTGAAGTTATGGCCCGGACAAGCTCCATCCGGACGGACGCACGCACTAACGCACGCACTAACGCACGCACGCACTAACGCACATACACCGAACCGCCATTGTGACAACTATGTCGAGCTCACCGCAAGCGGGCTCGACAAAAATCAACAAAGGGCAATAACTCCAAGAAGTTGATCGGAAAGGTTATGGTTCTTGTGCACTGCACCTCTCCATAATAAGATCTATCCACCTGTAAAGTTTCATGATTCTACCTTACATACTTTTTGAGTTGTGCTCTGGACAAGAATCAAGTTTGAAAATCAACAAAGGGCAATAACTCCAAAATTTTGATCGGCAGAGTTACGGTTCTTGTGCACTGCACCTCTCCATAATGAGATCTATTCACCTGTAAAGTTTCATGATTCTACCTTATATACTTTTTGAGTTATGCTCCGGACAAGAATCAAGTTTGAAAATCAACAAAGGGCAATAACTCCAAAAATATGATCAGCAGAGTTACGGTTCTTGTGCACTGCACCTCTCCATAATGAGATCTATCCACCTGTAAAGTTTCATGATTCTAACTAACATACTTTTTGAGTTATTCTCCAAAAAAGACTCAAGTTTGAAAATCAACAAAGGGCAATAACTCCCAAAATTTGATAGGCAGAGTTACGGTTCTTGTGCACTGCACCTCTCCATAATGAGATCTATCCACCTGTAAAGTTTCATGATTCTACCTTACATACTTTTTGAGTTGTGCTCTGGACAAGAATCAAGTTATAAAATCAACAAAGGGCAATAACTCAAAAATTTTGATCGGCAGAGTTACGGTTCTTGTGCACTGCACCTCTCCATAATGAGATCTATCCACCTGTAAAGTTTCATGATTCTGCCTTACATACTTTTTGAGTTCTGCTCCGGACAAGAATCAAGTTTGAAAATCAACAAAGGGCAATAACTCCAAAAATATGATCAGCAGAGTTACGGTTCTTGTGCACTGCACCTCTCCATAATGAGATCTATCCACCTGTAAAGTTTCATGATTCTACCTTACATACTTTTTGAGTTATGCTCCGGACAAGAATCAAGTTTGAAAATCAACAAAGGGCAATAACTCCAAAAATTTGATCGGCAGAGTTACGGTTCTTGTGCACTGCACCTCTCCATGATGAGATCTATCCACCTGTGAAGTTTCATGATTCTACCTTTAATACTTTTCGAGTTATGCTCCGGACAAGGTTTGGTCTACGGACAGACCGACCGACCGACCGACCGACCGACCGACCTTCCGACCGACCGACCGACCGACCGACACTTGCAAATCAATATACCCCCATTTTCTTCGAAAGGGGGCATAATCATATCATTGTTCCATGAAACGTTTGCACAACCGTTTTTAGATTGAATACGACTTATTTAGATCTTAGTAAAACATCTCTACCTAATATTTTAATAGATATCAACAAGACACAGCTCTAGACTACACTTGACCACACTTGAAAATGTCCCCAACCCCCATAGGTGATATCACACAAGGGGCTTTTGAAGGAGTTGTTGCATCCCACCTCGATTTACCAATGCTGTTAAATACAATTTTAAAACTTGATATATGCTAAATACGATGCACAATTTTGTCAAGTTGTAAACCTGTACAGGTCCCGTGTAAACACACAAATATGTGGGTGAAGTAAGATGAACATTTTTTTTGAGAAAATTTGTCAAATAATATTTATGATTATCGTATTTTATATTTATGATAAATCGTCTGAAACCCATCCTTTTATAAATGTTCATACTCAAATGTATGCCATTATGATAGAAATAACCAGTAGCGATATACAAAACACATTTAGATATAGATTATGCGCAGAAATAATTCCAGGTAGTTAGTCAATTTGCATATGGTTCATAGAATATTGTTATACACAGTAAAAAATCGTAGCCACAAAACAAATACTCGTATGATTGTTTCTTGAAACGTTTGTACAACAGTTTATAGATAAAATAAAACTTATTTGGACCTTGGTACAACATCTTCACCCAATTAACAGATATAAACAAGACATAGTTTTAGGCTGCTCTCAAATGTCCCATCTGTCCCTGTAGCTTACGATAATCACTGACAATCCATAGTCAGACAGCGAAAATAATTTTGAATGGGTCACCAACTCTTGCAAGAGCATCAGATGAAAATATTTTAGCATTATTTGATATTAGAGATATATTGATTGGTGAATCCAAAAGACTGTAATATCATTGGACAACACACTAATAATATGATAGCGTCCAAGACGGCGGCCAAAAGTAGATATACACATGGAATCGATACATAGAAAATTCTTTTTGATTCTGAATTGATCTGGAAAATCAAAACAAATAATTTTGAGGACAGTAAATATTCACAAAAAGATGTATTTGTAAACTTGAAATTACTAATAAATGGTTAATAAAGGCAGCTAATTACGATGTACAGTCAGAAAGTTCCCGGTTTGCCTTCGTAAATAAATTACATGCATTCGGATTTTTCTAGAACGTATACACCTAAAAAGAGGAGATCATGTTCGATAAGTACATATATCATTTATATTGATACAATACATATATCATAATATTTAACAGTTGTAAAACATACATAAACAGTGTACGGATCACTTTGACGTCGCACAGCGACTTCTACATAACGTCATATTTTACAGAACCAAAACCAATGATTTCGGGTTAGTTCAGAACTTATCAAATTATTTATCTGAATGATCTGGATACTTCCCGCGATACACATATAGAGCAAACGAATGAATTCGGTGTCATAACATTTCACAGCTGACCTGGTCGCAGGCAAAAGCTCTTAGTTTGACTCAAATCTGCAACATTGGGGACATTTCAATAAACGAGGGAATGCTGAAGTGACATTTTACTGAGTCCGGGCTATACTGCGTGTGGGACAGTCTTTCATAGCTTAGAACATATGTGGTACCTATTTTCATATCGGTACGATGGATGCATTAGGTTGGTAAGATAGATACATTATCCTTGTAAAATCAGCGTTCACATGCCTGGGAGGAAACGTTCAAAGAAAAGACATTGTGTTCACGACGCGGGCCTTTTGCTCATCGTCCGTTTAAAGCTGCACCTCCCGCCCTTTGTATGGTTTAGATTTAGACGTATTCTTGTTTATCGAAAGAATTTTATGAATTGCACAACTACAATTCCAACAATGTTAGCTGCATCGTCGAATGATTTCCCGTGAGAATGTCGGTCTTCATGTCTAAATGGGCACGTTTCTATGCCGCTCATAGCTGAGATCATCAGTAAATCCTAAATTTGTTGTATTAATTAAACAAAGTTGTCCTAGAATATGCACTGAAGCCGTTGCTTGGATTAAAGAACTTCTAAATTTCCATAGGCGTCACTCCGGCCTTCACATAGACGTTAATAGCTCAGATTTGTTCCGTACGCTGTGGTGACGTCGTCTTGATTTCAAGTTGTCTTTCATCCGTTGCTAGGAGAAATATGTATTAAACACAGAATTTTTATACCACGACGGTAAAATTTTGAAATCGATCAGAAAATATGTTGATGTGATGCCATATCAACGCTACATGTAAAAGTGCCTGTAATTTTTAAGATATAGTCCTTTGAATAATAGTAAGAATATTGGGAGCAAGCGTTATTTCAAAGTGATCCGTACTCTTGAACACTATGCTTTAACGTCTTAGAAAATGTTGATTTTTAACAATTTAAAACCACAAAAACTTATCAAAGCGGTAGTTTACACTTAGGAATTACTTATTGGACAAAGACTTGAATCAAATACGTCGGTAAAAATACAATTCAAAGGAAGTCCGGGAACTATACCTCGTAATTTCTGAATGAACCTTTGGGAGTATAATACCTTCACGGGCTTAGCATAAATTCTCTTTTGGAGAATCGTTTTGTTAAGTTCATATTTCCACTTTCTCAATTTATTCTGTACATGTCTTGGTCTTTATCTATTTTTATAAATTTACTAAAAATGAAGGGCACAATTCAGCTATTGTGATCAAATGGTCCTTCTATGCCCTTATCGAAGGTGTTGCAATTCAACTCTTTTATCATTGCCCTTTCGAATAGTTCAAACAATTGTATCAAGCTTTGTCCTCGAAAAGTTGCAAAATTGCTTTTTTTGTCTAAGTTTACATCTATATCTTATTTTTCACTCAAAATCGGAGATTTACACATGCTACAATGTTACAAAATCTTAAAATTCAATTGGTATTTCAGCTGACCGAATGCTGTCATTACATTGAACAAAGTTGCCAAGACGATGCTATCATACTACATAGGGCATAAACGAGTAATGGGTGTTTTATTATATTGTAACTCCATGTCGTGGTCTCTCTTGTCACTAATTTGTATGATATAATGTCTGATGTACCTGTAAATCAAAACTCATTTGATATGGAATTCTGAATGACAGGAATTCAACACCGTTACGACAAAAAAGTCAAAAACTTGATAACGCTAGGTTACTGACTTGTCACAAAATTCAGGATGGTTTGGTACATTTTTTTTTCTCATTTTTTGTCTTTATTTATCTTCATTTCTAAACTTATATATGTTACTCTATGTCTATTGCAATTGAATAGTTAACGTATACAATGCATCATTAGCACCAAAGAGCCATATGTGAAAATTCAAAAGTGCCAGTAATTCCTAAATTATTTTACATTATTTTTCATTCCAAATACATACAGAAGCATTTTGAACGGTTTAGAATTTTGAATTAATGCATACTTATGGAAATATTTGACAAAAATGTTCAAAATAACCTCCCTTGCATATGAATATAGAGTAATATTTGTAAAATTATTTTCTTTTTGAAGCATGATCTTGAAATCTGGCACCGCGAATCAACTTATGTGAAGTGTATTTACAAGTGTATGTAATTTAATGCATTTTGTATGGCTAGGAAGTGGAGTTTTTAATGATAGGTCATATACCTTAAGTTGTTTTCTCCATTTATCCATCTGAAACAATTACATATATACTTTTAAAACCTCTTTTTAATTTGGCTTTTCACATTTGCTACATCAATCTTGTGTACCACAACTAGTTACCACAACTACTTTTACGACATAATTGTTATAAACCTTTATTATTTCATGCAAGATCATTATAATAAAAGTCTTCTTTTTAATCTTTCCGCGGACATTTACATTGATTTCCAGTGATGCTAATAATAAAGTCTCGTCGAAATTAGGATTCACAAAATAAAAACTAGCTTTTACATGTATCATAGTGAAAGAAGTAGAAGTAGTTGAAAAGTATTGAAGGCGAATTGATCAGTAAATATAGATATACTTTGCTAATTCCCCATCTTATGGTGAAAAGTGTACTTATCATAGAAATATTATAATGATTATTTTGTAAATTTCATTTTATAACGTAATGACCAAGCTTTCGTAATAAATTTGATGTTAAGCCATACGTTCAAAATATGGTTTTGTACACTATTAACCATCAGATTTAATCTGTTCCATCGAATTTGGATTACTACTTTGGAGATATTTTTCTGGAAGTTAAGGTCCGAATCGGACAAATAAATCCCAATACATCTCCCACTCAATAAATGAATAAATTATTTTCTCCTTAATTAACGGCAACGTACTTTCTTATAATATACATAAGTATTGTAACATCCATATTGTCTAAGACGTATTCTCATTTTGTGCCAGTAAGTCTCGAATTGACTTCGTTTGAATTATTTTTTCTGTGATGGGTGATTTAAAAAAAAAGAGGATAAACTGGGTGTCAAAATTTAAAATTATTATTTGCTGATGTTTTCTCTAGAAATGTTTTGCTAATATGTCAAAATTTCAGAAAATATACATGGGAAGGTGAATTTCCTTTTTAATCTTTAATTTGTTCAAATCCATTGACTCATTTTTTAAAGATATCTGATTTTTTCTAGACAATTTCCTTTTTAATCTTTAATTTGTTCAAATCCATTGACTCATTTTTTAAGGATATCTGATTTTTCTAGACATCTTAAAGTGACATTTCACATTTATTTCATTTTTCTAAAAGTATGTCTTGATTGTTTATTCTAATGCGTAGAAATTCTATCAGTTTTTTTTTAAGTTGTTATTTATACTAGGACGAAAAAGAAACGCCAGGTAACCTATAATGATTGTTTTAAGGGATAAATTGTATTATTGGATTATTATACTTATTTTTGTACGAAATGTCATCTGAATGAAACCAGCTGTTGAAGTTTCAATCGGTTTCCGGTAAAGCTACAATCTGATAAAAAAAAAATTGCTACTTCTGCGAGATGTATCAAATTTTATGACTATTTGAAGTAGAATTCTGCTCTTGTTTTTCATTCATCACTAATAAAACTTTCTGTAAAAGATGCAATATGTTAAGAAAATAGCTGTAGTTCTATCTAATGTGACAATGAACAAAAAAGCTATAGATAAGCCAAAAGCCGTTTTTCTACAAGTAGCCACAAGTAGTTTAAATGGCATCAAATGAATTGGAAAGTCTTGGGACAACAATATGAACAAAATTGTCCTAAGCCTTCTTCTTTTTAGAAGCTGATATAATGTACATGAATTTTGTATGAATCATTGACAAGGTAGATTATGTAGATTATGGTATGTTTCCATGGCCTGAAACAACAAACTGGTACATATTTCTAAGCTACACATACATTATAAAAGTTCAGATACCGAAATAAATGGTAGAAGAATTCAATTTGATTCTTGTTTAGTTTGAATGTAAAGAATATTGCCCAAAGACTCAATTACGAGGGGTGATCCAGAATTAGCGGTACTGATGCTCTAAAATTAATATTTGTGTGTTTTTCATAATGAAAATTGGCATAATACAAGTACTAGTTATATTTGACACGATACGGAAATTTTGGCATTGTCTATTTATTCTGTCCATGTTGAAAGCGTGTCCATAGCAACCAAGGTACGGTTAGGCGGGGCAGGGGTAGAATAACTTAGCTTTTTAATATTCTGTTATTTTTTTTTAACCCTTTCTAACGAAACGATTTTACTCAGACATTGTGAACATCAAACATAGCTTCTTTCCATTCTATGACCAAAATTTGAACGTTTTTTCTGGCTAAACGGGAGAACTGTGGACCACTTTGCTTTGGTGATAAAAGTCGACTATGACGTTGGCAGAGTATTCGAACGTGCGTAGTTTTTTAGTTTTGCGTAGAACGTGGATATTCCATAGTCGATACTTGGAAAATAATGTAGAAAAACTCATAAAACATTCTTTATTAGAATTTTCACAATTGTTTGGTACCCAATTTTCAAAAAGGAAAGTATATTGCTGTAGGAAAAGAAAGTGTCAACTAAATCTGATAAGGGCGTGAACACAGGAGATCAAACTTCACCATCAAATGCATTTGTTACGGACTTAAGTTATGGTAGAGAGTTTTGGATACTGACAGAAAATTTTAACGTGAATAGGCTCAGCTTTCATTAGATTCCACATCTACCTTATACAGAAATTCTGGGAAAACGTGTACAGGCGTTGAAGAAATTCTGTATCAAAGATTTCGTCGAGAAGCAAATTCCGTGATAAAATCCCAACAACATATGTATTAATTTACGTGCGCTTGTATGACCTTAAAACACTTAAAATCACAACAACGGACGTCACCTGTCTCATCCCCAATCAAAGAAAGCTAAAATATACTGAGTCAAAAAAGAAAGTGTGCATACTTCTACTCTATATATCTACGTAACCACTGCAATTAACTTCACCAAATTTCTACACGGAGTTAAGCTATCAACTTTCTCATGTCTATTGACATGGGAAGCAACTTTAGATAATCAAATTGTCTGGCATATGGCAAAACGCTATTAGCACCTTTTTGCACGTGATTATCAAAACAAACGTTTCATAATAAACTTTATTGTCTAAACTCTGTATTCAAAGCGTATAAAAGCTAAATCAAACATAAAATTTCAAAACTCTGTATATCTGCTAGTTTCTTGAACCGGCGTATAATGTGTCGTTGTCGTTTGAATGTCATCGTTCTGAAATTAGGCGTTTGCAATCTTGTCCCCAAAACAAAGGATACATTTTTGATAGGCTTTGGTTTGATATACCTAATGCAGCCATGACTAGACAAGATCGGTATATGACGTTGACGACTTTACGTCAACGTTTAAAAACTAAACCATTTTTTGGCGATTCAGTAAAGCAAGTATATGTAAGCAGCATTTGAACTCGACGAAGGCAGATAGACGGCTCATAAGAGCTTCGAGACTATATGTTTGTCATAATATCATGACGCCTAAATTTTACGTTATGTCTGCATTAGGCACATCGTCATCAGTAAGGGACGCTTGAAAATTAGTCATTATTGTGCTGTAGGGCCGAGCATCTCAAACGCCTGAGTTTCGTAAAATTTAGGATCAAGTTAAAGAATTTGCAGGATGTGGAATACGTCTTGCAATATGAACGCAACGAAATTTTAAACGATAAAATCAAACGTTATGTTCGATCAGTGAGACCCCAGATGTTTGCCGTCATTCATTGAAGACATGTCACAATAGAAATTGAAGCAGAAATCCCAAGAAAATTGCATTATTTAATCTCCTTTTGTCGGCAAGTTCTGTGAATTTCGAAATTTACCCCTATCTCAAAAATCTTAGGAAAACACAAGGAAAATTCCATTTCACACAATTTAAAAAGACACCTTCTTACAGGCAATTGAATTATCTTTAATTTGATACCAATATTATAATACCAATATTAAAAATTACGATAGAAATTCCAGTTATTTTCTGTGCACACTTTCTTTTTTGACTCAGCATAGTTCCTTTTCATCAGTTTAAGCTTCAGAGGAATTTCGGGTACTTCCCTGTATGAAATCTGTACTGAAATGTCCGTTTCAAGGACTTTGGTGAAATAGCTCTAGACATTCAATGGATGTTTTCTACAATCGACAAGCAATGGTACGTGGACATGTTAAGTGGACGAATTGAACGTCACAGTAAGACTTTGTATTGCATCTCTAGGTGACTATGTTGAGGAGTAACGTCAGTATTTTAATGTTGCGAACTTGCGACGTCGTGACGTAAGGTGCATACCTGCCCCGCCTATGCGTTATATAGAAAACTAGTTTTATTGTAACTTTTTTGTTTTAGGTCGGATTCTGATGATATTTGGTCCATGGATCATTGATAAAATACATTTCATGCTGTAAAAATTTATTTGACTTCGATGGATTCGTATTAAAGTTATAAAGCCAGTATCGCTAATTCTGGATCACCCCTCGTACAGGTGCATACAAATTGAAATAGGAAAAGATTCAGAAAAAAGTCACCAGATACAAATGCAGCTGAAACCGTTTCACTGGGGACATAAAATTGTTAGGCTCAGGATAAATAAGACTAATTTTTTATTGTTCATAATTCATTTTTCTATAATTTCAAACATGGCAATTGCTGTTTAGATTCAATATCAATATGTATAATATGTACAATTTTTCCTGTCAGAAATTTAGAAAATGATGTCTTTGATATTTTACCTACACCATAGGGATACCAAGAAAAATTTCTTGCGAAATATTAGAAAATAACCTATCTTTACAATATGTAAAAACCAGGCAACATCCTTAACGATCTTTTAACAGTTAGACTGATATAGTGTCATGCAGCAAAATTGTGTTTCACTGGTGACATTTGTTTTCAGATGACAAATACCAAATGCACATCCTCCTCTCATTTATTCTATTGCTAGTGATCTTTTTGGCACAAACTCTCTTGGAAAGTATAAAAGAATGCACATTTGAAAAAGATGGGAAACAATGGGACACTACCGGGTTCGAGAGATAACTCTAATTTACCTATTAGATTAACTCCCGTGAATCTACTGGGTATTTCCGGTTGGATCTTACTCTATATGTCTATATATACTAAGCAAAACAATTAAAGGATATTCAAATTGCATTATTTGTAAAAATAATAAAGGCAGATATTCGATAAAAAATCTACAAATAACTTCATACCAATGTCTTATCTTGAGAATCAAAAACATAAAGTAGAACAATCGTTTCCGGTTTCCCTACAATATCCGGTTAATCGATGGTACCCTACAACCGAAAAGTCACACGTCATGAAAAACGGATATTTTACCCCGGAAGTCAACTCAAGCCTTTCCAAGTACCTCGCAAATGCATCGCAGATTGAATTATCACATGTTGCGGTACAGTATTCCATTCCCGAATACGTGCATGTTGGGATATGCTGGGTTGGTCGGTAGTTGTTGTCGGTCACGTAGACGTCTACCCAACGTGTCTTAATCATGCTCGATTGGATAAAGGTTCTGTGAATGGGATGGCAAGTCCTTAGATTGACACCAAATCTGTTTAAGATGGTGTTTTACAAAAACGACGCCGATAACTTTTTCATTGGTGTCAATGAACGTGCGTTAATTTCTATTTCCATGTTTAAACCTTACAGGATGTGAGCCAATCACGTAGTCAGTGTAACGTTGGTTAGTCAGTGTCATTTAGTACGAAACGGGTTCTCTCTAGATAACGTAAGATTCCCGTCAACTCCGTAACGCTCCCGTCACCATATGCGTCACGTGTGGGGACATTGCACTCGTGTTATCTCTCGTTCTAATATCGAGAAAAGCACGAATTCTGCTGCCAACATGCGACGCTGAAACCAACTTTGGTTGGTGATGAGCGCTGTACTCCGTTGCTGCTGATTCCATCTCATATTGGTTCTGATCCATGCGTCAGTGTCGTCGTATTAAAGCGTTAGCTGTCAACAGCCTACTCGCATTAAGGCCCGTGATTATTTAATCCGTTTATCACAGACTGAATTCTTAGGCTTACCCCTCGCACATCTGTTAGACTCTGGAGTAATTTTGAAAAACTTTGGAGTCCTATAACGAAACGAGTTCTTGAGAATGTAACTGTCATCAGCCAATGACGTCGCTTACTTACGTCCCCTGTCACGCAGTTTCATAATTTCGACTACCCATTGATACCGTTGGTGTAATCGACTGAATACACATTGCAAAATGCAAAATCTACCAGCGACGTCAACCTGACGTTCCCTTACGTTCAATTGACCATCGGCCTATCAGCGCCGAAGATCTGTCAGCCATTAACGTTAAATCCGTTTTAATGAATTAATGATATGCAAGTACATGTTAATTTACTCACTGAAACAACTCAAAGAATGCCTTTATGTGAAAAACAGCACGTAAAGAACATGGTAAGTTTCTTAGTTGACCCCTGTGTTGTGAATTGTCCCATTTTTTATTGACCAATGAAGCATAACTCGATATAGCAGCATAAAATATGAGAGAGAATGTATGTAATAATAAAAAAGCATAATGGTTTTATATCATATTTTATCAAAGTTTCTAATATAGCTGTAGAATTTTTATATCCTTCAATTGTTTTGCTAAGTATAGAAATAGTGTTAATTCTAATAATCTGACATCATAATAAGTAAAACAAGAGCTGTCACTGTAAGATGACAATGCCCCCGACACCGCTTTGATCGTCATAAGGTCAAGGTCATCCAAGGGTCAAGGTCACCAAAGTATGTGCCTACAGAAAGGTAATGTACCAAGGAATGTTGTGGTAAAGTATGAAGCGAATATGTTAAGTAATAAGGAAGTAATGGCCAATGTTAAAGTTTTTGGACGGAATGACGGACGGACGGACGGACGGACAGACGGACGGACGGACGGACAAGTCAAATTTATGATGCCTCCCTATCGGGGGCATAAAAAAATATACGAATATTTGCTCTTTTCTAGATAATTATTTATCATTTGTAAACTGTAGAAAACAGCTATTTTCAGAATGTAATTTTAATGGGTTTATTTTCAATTCATAGATGATGCTATGCCACGTGTCCTCATTTGAAACGAATTAACAATTTAATATATATGTTTCATACTTTTTAATCAGGCTTCCTCACTTCGAGTTTAATGGATAGCATAAGACATTGCTAAAATGAAAACTAAAGCAAAACGAGGTACAGTTTTCTCTGAATATTAAATCTCGGCAACTCCGTTGTCATAGTTAGTGACTTTCTAGTATAACATACTTAAATTTTATTGCTTGGAAAGGGATTAAGAATTAATTGTCTACCGACAAAAGGTTATTGACACGTATATGTGTATATCATCCCAATCAAATTCCTTTAATTATCCAGCACGAGATTGATTACAAGTTACTGTGTATATCACACTAAGCCAATAGACAAAAGATCTACAGGAACGACGTGATAAATAGACACGCCAACATTCCATAGATCTGCATAATTTTACAACTGAATAAACACATTTTCTTAAAAGTAAAATTGTCAAACAAAAATTCTTTTGGAAGTTTGATTCTTTTCCAAATTGCATCATATCAAATAGACTGTTGTAATTTTGAAGCTGTTGCTAATTGCGTGTTACAAAATATCTTATATCAAAGGCAAAATATGCATAAATCAAAGTAATCTTAAATCTGACGGAAAAGGAGAAATCACTTATCATCAACATTTTGTCCTTTTCTCTCATTATTTTCCTAACCTATTTCTAATGCGGAAATAAAAAAACCAGGTTCTGTTTGCGAAAAGGTTATCCTTATCATCGTTGATGAATGATATTGGATATATAACAACTGTACATAGCAACTGATAACTCTTCTAAAATATTTATTTCAAATCTTCAACAAACATTATGGTTATAATCTTAATTGTTTAACAGGATGATTCATTGAATATCCACAGCACAAGGTTTGATGAAAAAATTAAGATATTTTGCATGTTGAAATGCCTTTAACCCTCTTATCTGTAGCCCCAACCGGAAGCGGAACAACCCAAAATTAAAAGGGAGATAACTATCAAGGGAAGTCACTCTGGAATATGCTATAATCGGATTATAAGCAACCAAACACAAAAAGTATCAATGGGGACAATTTGGGGCACTAACATGTAGCTCTAGCAGATCAAAATGTAACGACATGCAACAATAGTTTCATGCCTATTTTAATCTTATAATATCAAAATCATCAAATTAACTTAATTAACAGGTTGCAATTCTACAGAAATCAAATAAGACCAAAATTTATTGAGAATCAAGTAAATTTTGCCTACATTTTCGTCAGCATGTTGTATGTTATAAACCCAGAATGTATAGTCTAATTAAGGTAATATGCATCTGAAACTTTAAAGAAGATAAAGATTATAAGTCAAAGTTTCGTTTAAATGCTAAGTTTCCATCACCAAATACCTACACTTTATGTAATAACAGTCCTAATAATGATGTTATCAGAAAATGTCACAAAAAATCGTTTCACTAGGGACAATTTTAGCATCAATTCTGTCATAACATTTTTATTTATCAAGATATGTTTATGAAATTTTGTAGATATAACATTAAGGCAACACTTATTTAAGGACAAAAGGCTCACCAAAAGCTTTTAAAGTATTTTCTGTAGCTCACTTAGAAAAAAAATCCTCTTTTTTTTAAATCACACTGATGTGAATAGCGCACCCAAGTATTTATAGCTATTTCGATTTCTTTTTCTTCATCAAATCTTTTTTCATTCGATTTCACAAAATTATTCCGTAGGGAATGTAATAAATGCACTATGAAAACACTTGCAACTCAATATTTCATCTATAAAAAAGGCAATATGCCGAAATATTGAGTCGCGAGTATTTTCAAGGTGCATTTTTTCATTCACATGTTCATATGTACAATTTGTGTTGCACGACGCTTCGACATAATTTCTGATTTTAATCAAGTGGAAATGCGGTACCAAATCAAAAATAGTTTAATTATTTCCTGCTATTTTTGTTGCGACCTGACACCACATATTAAGCCAGCAGTCATCCAAAATATTTTGATTTTCTGTTTCCGATGTTTTGAAATATTCCGTAATAAATTGCACTCGGTTGTCAATCAATTGAAACTTAATAACATAACATGTCCTGGCACAGATTAAAAAATAACAGAAAAACACTGACCTGCGTTTTATTAGTTTTAATGATTTTGTACAAACCTATCTAAAAAGCATTCTATCTAACTTTTACACATTTTTTCATGATCAAGGTCATTCAAAAATTGTTATCATCATACAAACCTTCATGCATCCTCACCTTACTAAAACCAACATTTTGTCAGTCATATTCTGAAATGTCTTACCTACAGCTTGAAAAAGCTGTAGTTACATCATTTTAATGTGACCATTGATTTGCTTCGTCTAAGAAACACAATATTTAGTTGAAAAGTCAAGGTATTGTTAAGTAATCTTTCTTATTTTTTTTTCCAAAATATTCTCCAGTATCCTTTTTAAGGTTTACAGACCCTGAAAAAAATCTACACTTTCTAGCCGTACAAAATGCATCAAATTTCACACACTAGTCAATACACTTCACAAAGGTTGATTCACAGTGCCGGATTTTAAGATTATTCTTCAAAAAGAAAACAATTCACAAATATTATTTTACTCTATATTCATATGCAAGGGATGTAATTTTTAACATTTTTGTCAAATATTTTCACAAGTATGCATTAATTCAAAATTGTAAACCATGCAAAATGCTTATGTTTGTATTTGGACTGGAAATGTAACACAGTTTAGGAATTATTTGCACTTTTGAAATTTCGCCTCTGGCTCTTTGGTGCTTTTGAGGGGTCGGATAACTTAAACATTCATTTGAAATTGCATGCAACACCATGTTAGTTACAATTACAGTCTTCGCGTAATTGAGAAAAAAGTGCCTGACATCCGGACAGGCAGTTTGAAATTTTGGCCGGACCGAAACAATTTTGGCCGGACCGGACATATGGAGTAAAATGGAAAATAAACCTGAAATAACAGTCTAAAAAATAAATAAAGCTAGGAGAGAAACAGGAAATGCTTAAAACCTAAATTTCTCCTTTTTTCTCATTTGTTGTTAATATTTTATGCTATATTACATAAATATTTCTATATTTTGGAGCATTGATCTTCTAATATGCTTCTGCTTAGAATTTGGTAATTTGATTTGGATCTGAAAAAGGCATATGGAAAAGGGTTAAATGGTATGCAAAAGAGTGTTTAATTAAAAGGGAAACCTTCTAATTCAAATATTTAGAGGAAAGGAGAATAATAACAAAAAATTAAATTGTCTTTTATCATTAACAAAAACTTTTTTTGTCTGTTTAATTTCTGTGGGGAAAGGGATAAAAATTGGCTACGTTTCAAGTAAAGTGTTATACTTTATGCTAAGTAAAGTTACCCATGCGTGTAAATTATTGATTTTCTGGTACAGGACTCCCGTCATATTCTTGACTTCAATCAGTAACAGTTTACTTCAGGATAGCGATCTTTAATAAGTGATATGAAATTAATTAGACTAGAAAAAGGTATTTAGACTTTTATCATATCGACGAATCATCCCTGATCTACTAGTTGCGCAGCAAATAATATGAGATGAGCTGGTTGGATGGTTGTTGGAGAGAATAAGCGTACACTTATTCAAGTCCGATAATCCGCCTTTACCTGTTCAGTTACAGAGACGAAACGTGACATAATTATCGCCCCTTTCTATCACGAAAAGGGGGACGGTTGTACCGCGGGTTAATCACGTGTATTATTTATTTACACTTCACTACACATAAAAGGCGGTTATACTTCATGTTCATGCATCCGAAGTGATCTAAACACAAAGGTATAATATTACTTTGATTGTTTGAAGGCATTATAAAATTAAAATAAGTCATATCAGCCGCTTGATTGGAAATATGGTTAGGAGGTTTTATAATAGCGCTGATGTTATGTGAATGTAGTGTGGAGATAGGAGAAAGGTATCCTTCCCGATGCGTTTCTCTTCTTTCGCCACTGATAATGACTGATGTATCATCACTGAGAGTGGATCCCTATTATACTGTAAACTTGGAAAGACAGACAAAACTAATGCCTATGACCTGCCATCATCTGCTATTTTGTATTTTGCTTTATTTATATACTCAAAAGTGGCTTATAGGCCCATGGGGCCGGGTGTTGATAGTATCATTTTTGTTATTGTTCATGATTGTATAACACATGTCACTATAATAACTAGACAGCCCTGGCGGTCTGGAAGCGCTCCACAGGCCTGATTGTTTGTCTTGTTGAATGCAATTTCAAAGGTTCAGGCTGCACAAACAAGCAAGCTGAAAATTTCAAGCAAGTACAATCTCATGGTCAGTAAAATTCTGTGAAAGTTTTTGTATTGATTAATTAATACTAATGGTTGTAAAAGTGAAAATAAAGCCGAAAATGGCAATTTTGTCAATTTCAAGGGCACATAACTCATGACGTAAAGTTAAGATCAAGCTGAAAATTATACCAATGCAAGATCTTATGATCACCAACATTCTGTACAAGTATTGTCTTGATAAGTCAATATTTGTAGTTGATTGAGTGAAAAAAAGCTGAAAACTACACCAAGGTAAGATCTTATAGTCACCAACATTCTGTACATGTTTTGTATTGATTGGTCAATATTTGTAGTTGCTAGAGCGAAAACAAAGTCAAAATAAAGCCAAAATGGCAATTTTGTCAATTTCAAGGGCACATAACTCTTGATGTAAAATTCAGATCAAGCTGGAAAATATAGCAAGGTAAGATCTTACAGTCACCAACATTCTGTACAAGTTTTGTGTTGATTGGTCAATATTTGTAGTTGTTAGAGCAAAAACAAAGTCAAAATAAAGCCGAAAATGACAATTTTGTCAATTTCAAGGGCACATAACTCATGATGTAAGATTCAGATCTAGCTGAAAATTACACCCCAGCAAGATATTATAGTCACCATCATTCTTCCCAAGTTTTGTGTTGATTGATTAATATTTGTAGTTGCTGAAGTGAAAACAAAGTCACAATAAAGCCGAAAATGGCAATTTTGTCAATTTCAAGGGCACATAACTCATGATGTAAAATTCAGATCAGGCTGAAAATTACACCCAGGCAAAATCTTATAGTCACCATCATTCTGTTAAAGTTTTGTCTTGATTAGTCAATATTTGTAGTTGCTAGAGTGAAAATAAAGTCAAAATGGCCATTTTTTGATATTCAAGGGCAGATAACTCCAGACTTTCTACTTCAATCGGAATTCTTTCAAGGAATCTGAGAGAGGGTCACCCAAGGATCATTCCTGTGAAGTTTGGTTGAAATCCATCTGGTAGTTTTTGAGAAGAAGATTTTTAAAGGAAAAGTTTACGGACGGACGCACGGACGCACAGACGGACGGACGCACGACGGACACAGCGCCATGACAATAGCCCGCTGGCCTGTCGGCCAGTGGAGCTAAAAATTTACTTACTTACTTACTTACTTATTGCGGCGTTATTCCTGAAATATTTTCGAAACATTTATTCTGGAAAATAATTTTCTAAGAATTTTAAGACTTTTGCTTAAAATGGGGGTTTTCCTATATGACATACACATGATTTTAAAGAATAACTGGCACATTGTCGTACCCCACCCACCAATAATATAATGGAAGTAAAAATCACAAACAGCGGAGTAGATTATAAAATGTGGAGATGAAAAATAAAGGAGATGCAATAATGTTACATATTTAACCTATTATGTCGCCCTTTTAAACTTTCCTTTGTGGCTTATCAGCACTTAGACAACTTTCTTCTTCCGGGGCTTTCCGGTTACAGTGATGGGCCCTTAAAAGAGCATTTTTGCACAGTTATCAAAAATACAAACATTTTTTTCTTTACTACACTGCTCCAGATGAGCACAGATGACGTACCTCTGACGTAATTGCTTTCTGAAGGTTGGGCATATGTAACCGTTACAAAACAAAAAACAAGGACAATATGAAACGGACCCGCACGTTATTCATTGGCTTGGATTTTAATACTTAATAAAGCTCGATGGGTGCTAACAATGGAGATAAATGATCTACCCCTTCAGGTTGGTAATTTCATACGTTATTTCTGGTTTGTAATTATTGTGCCATTTGCATTTTCAACAGCCTAGCAGGTCCCCCTTTAATATTCACTGATATATTTGAATACAAAAGATGAAAAACTTGATATTTGCCAGTTTATCCAAGGACTATAATATTCATGCGGATTGATTGACCAATCTTTGCTGTATTTAGGTGATCGTCAAATTGAATAATAGGGAACGATTTTATCCTGTAAACCATGGCGTAATTTCGGACAAACAAAAGTTTTCCCGTAAGTGTTGTTATAAAATCTTGTAACTACGGCTTCAGTTACGAGATTTTAGAACAACGTCGACGAGTTATCAAAACATAACCGTAAACCGAGTATATTTTAGCACAAAATTGCCATTTGTATTTATATTTTTCTGTTGACAAAAGCCAGCGAGTGCCTCGCTGACTAAAAAGTCAATTCAGAGGGTCATGTATGTTCCATATAAGTCCATTGAAACAAGAGATGTTTGTAAAACATATATGCCCCTTCAAGGGCCTACATTTGATGTAGGTCAAAGTCCAAGGTCAAGTTAACAAGGTCCAAGATCATGGTCATGTATGAAGGGTCTGGGTAGGAGGTGTCTATGTGTGAAATATCAAAGCTGTATATGTAAAAGTAAAATGAAATATAGGCCAGGTTAAAGTTTTTAAAAGTAGGCCAAATGAAAAGGTCAAGGTCATGGTCAAATGTGAAAGGTCTTGGTTGGAGGTGTCCATGTATGAAATATAAAGGCTGTAGGTGTAAAAGGACTTGATATATATGCCTGGTTTAAGTCTTTTTATAAGTTGGTCAAACTCCAAGGTCAAGGCTGCAATATTCAAGGTCATGGTCAAATGTGAAAGGTCTTGGTAGGAGGTGTCTACATATATGTGTGAAATATCAAGGCTGTAGGTGTAATAGGACATAAGATAAAGGCTAGGTTAAAGATTTCTAAAAGTAAGTAAAATCAAAGGTCAATGTCACACAGGGCAAGGTCATGGTCAAATGTGAAAGGTCTTGGTAGGAGGTGTCCATGTGTAAAATATCGAGACTGTATAGGTAACAGGACATGAGATATAGACCTAGTTTAAGTTTTTTTAAAAGTAGTCCAAAAGTCCAAGGTCAAGGTCCAAGGTCATGGTCAAAAGTGAAATGTCTTGGTTGGAAGTGACCATGTGTGAAATATCAAGGCTGTATGTGTAAAATGACATGAAATATAGGCGAGGTTAATGTATTATAAAAGTAGGTCAAACACCAAGGTCAAGGTCACAAGGTCATGGTCAAATGTGAAAGGTCTTGGTCGTAGGTGTCCATGTGTCAAATATCAATGCTGTATGTGTAAAAGGACATGATATATCGGCTAGATTATCGGCTAGATTATCTGTAGCCCAAACCGGAAGCGGAAAAACCCAAAATTAAAAGGGAGATAACTATCAAGGGAAGTCACTCTGGAATATGGTATAATCGGATTATAAGTAACCAAACACAAAAAGTATCACTGGGGGACAATTTGGGGTACCTACAGATATACATGTAGCTCTAGCAGATCAAAATGTAACGACATGCAACAATAGTTTCATGCTTATTTTAATCTTATGATATCAAAATAATCAAATTAACTTAATTAACAGGTTGCAATTCTACAGAAATCAAATAAGACCAAAATATATTGAGAATCAAGTAAATTCTGACTACATTTTCGTCCGCATGTTGTATGTTATAAACCTAGAATGTAACATTTTTATTTATCAAGATATGTTTATGAAATTTTGTAGATATAACATTAAGGCAACACTTATTTAAGGACAAAAGGCTCACCAAAAGCTTTTAAAGTATTTTCTGTAGCTCACTTAGAAAAAAAAATCCTCTTTTTTTTTTTTAAATCACCCTGATGTGAATAGCGCACCCAAGTATTTATAGCTATTTCGATTTCTTTTTCTTCATCAAAGCCGAGCCCGGATAGCTCAGTCGGTTACGTCGGAGTCTGTCAATCCAGGGGTCTCGAGTTCGAACCCCGGCTCGGCCAGTATCCATTCTGACATTTGACAAAAGTCATTTGTCTCTCACCAATGGGTGTGAATCATCTATGTGAGAGAGCAGCTGGAGGCTCGGTTTGGATATTGTGGTTGTACTGGTGCGAGAAATACCAGGAACCCACGGTTAGGTGCTCCAGCCGCCGCGATATGACCCTGGTAGTTGAAAACGGCGTAAAACCCCAATAAACTTTTCTTCATCAAATCTTTTTTCATTCAATTTCACAAAATTATTCCGTAGGGAATGTAATAAATGCACTATGAAAACACTTGCAACTCAATATTTCATCTATAAAAAAGGCAATATGCCGAAATATTGAGTCGCGAGTATTTTCAAGGTGCATTTTTTCATTCACATGTTCATATGTACAATTTGTGTTGCACGACGCTTCGACATAATTTCTGATTTTAATCAAGTGGAAATGCGGTACCAAATCAAAAATAGTTTAATTATTTCCTGCTATTTTTGTTGCGACCTGACACCACATATTAAGCCAGCAGTCATCCAAAATATTTTGATTTTCTGTTTCCGATGTTTTGAAATATTCCGTAATAAATTGCACTCGGTTGTCAATCAAGTGAAACTTAAAGAGACATTTCAGAATTTTTTGTCATAAATTTTACTTTTATTTTTATCTGAAAGAGCATATTTCCTTATGAACATTCTGAAAATTTCAAGCCAAAATATTGCGCCGTTTACGAGAAATTTATATTTTTGTGTTAAAATTGAACAAATTGTTGTGGACAACAGTTCGGATTTATATGCAATTTATCGATTATGTCTCAACTTTAAATGCGTGTTTCTTGCTTATTGGCAACAACTTAAAAAAACTAATAGTATTTATACTCATTAGAATAACAAATCTTGGCATCAAAACATACTTTAAAAAATTGAAATTGGAATGAAATGTCCCTTTAATAACATAACATGCAGGTTAAAAAATAACAGAAAAACACTGACCTGCGTCATTGATTGCCGTAATCATAGCGCGAGATTTGTAATACATGCAGCTCATAAACTGGTAACTACATTTTCCTTTTCTGTCGCAGTTTACTCTTGCAAAATTCATAACTCATTTAATTTCACAACCCGTTGCTAATTGTAAATGATAGTCAGGCTTAAAGTTAATTTCAGTGTATTCCGATGCCGATGACAAAAATGGAACAATATTGACCCAGTTGTTGGTCCAAATGAAGGATTTAGAGCTTTTTTCGGGAAATAGTGATCATTTCTATCAAGAAAAATTGACATTCTATAAAAAATAAAATAACACACTCTCTAATAAATAATACTGTTTCAAAAACTTCCCTTCAATAGGCTGTTATTAACTGAGATTGTGCAGTAAGGAACTGTTTTTTTTTGTTGTTTTTTTGAAGAAAAAAAAAAAACTTTTTTGACAGCTTCTTACAATCTATGACTTCTCTTGGTTTTCCACGGTTGGATTTATATGCATTTTTGCTTAATTATGCCGCAAATAGTCAAGAAAAACCCAGAATTAATGTAAATTTATCAACAGCTTCCTATTGGAGGACCTACTCTCTTAAAACAGCACATTATCTTTTCATTCCATTTCGATAGAATGATATTTGATGGTTTAATCAATAGACCTCGGATTTGGAGAGTATCGAGTACTGAGAAATACACACAGACACGGTTTAAATTATGAACCGTGACCTGACATAAGAGCAAACAAAAGGTCACATGACATGGTCGTTTTACTATATAATTCATTTGGCGAGTCGTTGTTTTCACACGAACATTTTTCAATTATTCTGCCTAAGTACTAAGAATATTTTCGTTAATTATTAGAGTTTTAAGTTACAGGAATATTTTTTCAACTTTGATTGAAAAAAAGAGAGATTTTTGGCATGTTATAATTCGTACCCTGTCTCCATCGCCAATTACTACCATGCAAGTTCAGGATGAGCTACTGCCTTCGACAACCAAATGAAATCAATTTTGCAGAAGCAATTGAGCTCGTAACTACTGTCCAAGTGTGAGCGGTAATATTTTGCATGTGTTTGTGCTCTAGATTAGAGCCAATAATGGACAGGTCACTGGATGGATTTCCAGCCTAAGAGCGTGGACACTTAAACTTATAAATAAACTTATTACTGAAATATTGTTAAGATGTGTTAAATTAAAAAAAGAAATGAAAAGAAAAATGTTTGAAACCTTCAACAAGAAATGTTAATGTTTTGACTGACAAGAGATTTTTTCAAAGGTGGGGGGGGGGGGGGTGTTTAGCCCAAAAGAAGGCTTTTTTGTGAATTGTGTAACGTTATAGGATACTGTACCGACGTTCGATTTTCGGCCTATTCCTGGCGGGGTCCGGATCCCCGTCCCCCTTCTAGATCCGCCCTTGACTGTGAAGAAATACTTTTAATCAGCATTTCTCCTTTTGCCTCAAGGTTTTCTATACTATAATTATATTAGGCACCTATGTACACACACAAGGGTGGATTCAGGATTTTTTTTTCAGGAGGGTCTAAGCCCAAATACAAAGGGGGGGATCCACGCCCAAATGATGATTTAAGGTATCCAAACCCTCAAAAGCACCAAAGAGCCGGATGTGAAATTTGAAAAGTGCCCGTAATTCCTAAACTGTGTTAAATTTCCATTCCAAATACAAACATAAGCATTTTTAATGGTTTAGAATTTTGAATTAATGCATACTTATAGAAATATTTGACAAAAATGTTTAAAATTACCTCCCTTTGATATGAATATAGAGTAAAATGATATTTGTAAATTATTTTCTTCTTGAAGTATAATCTTGAAATCTTGCACGGTGAATCAACTTATTTAAAGTGTATGTACAATTGTGTGTAATTTGATGTATTTCGTACGGCTAGAAAGTGGTGATTTTTTCAGGGTCTGTAAACCTTAAATGACTGATTCCGGGGGGGGGGGGTCCGTACATCCCGACCCCCCCCCCCTCTAGATCCGCCCTTGCACACACTAAAATCCTACTTTCAAGAAGCCCATTTTGTTGTCTGCAAGAGCTTCCAAATTGAATCAGGTGCCGTTTAGGAAAGGGTTAAGCCGCTGTCAAACTTGAAAAGTCTAAATAATTTGTCGTTTGGGAAAGCAATGCTTTTATTATCAAATTGATCTACCATAATAAATTATCTATCTACATAAACCTTTTAGTGATGAGAATAACGTCTTCACACTGAAAATGGCATGTTCTGTACATTTTTTGTTGGGGAAGGTGGGTTTACGTGAAATGACAGTTGATACTCCTTTTTCGGAGGGTCAAAAATGACTTAAAAGCCGGTAGAGACCATAATTGGAAGTCAGTCAATGATTTCCCGTCGAGATTCACAGAAGAATCATCACTAAATGGAGTGTGATTCCTCTTAAACTTCTTCTTTCCTCCATTGCACGTTAGATGCTTTGCTCTGATTAGGGTCAGAGCCTCGATCTGGCCTAAAAGAGTGTTACTTTTTAGTATCAAATTGGAACCTTGTCTGTGTGTACTGACATTAATGGCGGCGACAAGGAAGGTTATTATGTGAATACTAATTTCTGGATTCGTCCATAATAAATCAAAGTACTGACAGTACTGTTTGGAAGCAAATTTGTCAATAATGTAGGCCTGTTCAGAAGTAGAGTACTTTGATTAGGTACTCTGATTATCCATTCGAATACCTTGAATACTTTGATTCGTAGAGTACTTTGATTAGGTATTTTGATTATCCAGAATACCTTGAATACTTTGATTTCATACTGGAGTTGTATCTATTTTTAGCACAGCTTCATGCATATTAATCGTTTGTGAAAGCTTTGAATATATTTCATAGTTCAATAAACCTGACTGACCCAATTACAAGGAAAGCCATTGGACTGATCTTTGAACCATAATGAAGCAAATTATTACGTCGATCTTTTCTTCTTTTAGAGACATGATTGATTGAATGTTTCATTTTCAGTCACACAATTCAATATCTACACATAACTTCAGACTTACATATTGAATATTCGAATGACTGTTACCTCATTTATCTTTGCTTTTGATAGAACTATTTATAGTGAGTAGGACCGGAAGATGTTGTGTGGTATGCAGAAAACGGTAAAGTGCAGAGACATGCGGCTGTAAAGAGAAGCAAATTTTGCAAAATTTGCTTCCAAAAATTACAGGGTGTGATGTGCCCGTTAACCGTTTTTTCATTGATATGGGCCAAGAGCAAAGGGAATTTTAGAGATGGAACCAAGTTTTTTACTATCAATTATGGTTTATTTACATTAACAACTCTTTTTCAAACAATACCCGGTTCGGGAAAACATCAAGAAAAAAAGGAGAAAATGCTTATGATCAGCATTTTTTTTCATTTGCCTCAGTATTTTCTAAGCAGTATGGTACTCAAATCCTATATGAACACCAACATGGCACATGCAGTAGCTATCAAATTGAACTAACATTTTGCTGTTTGGAAGAGGGCTATAAATAGAAAGTTCGGGTGGTAAAGTTAGTTATAGACTTGGTTTGGAAGAACTGAATGAACTTCGTTTTCCTTGGACAGCGATGACCTACCCAGACCGGTAGATCCATCAATAAGATTTTTCTTGTATTTTCTACCTATTTGTACGTCGTCGTTGTAAATGCAAAACCTTAATCTCGTTTTTGGAAAATTTCAAAGGGTAGGGAAAAAGTGTAATAACTTTTCCCAAACTGAAATGTTTTACTTGAAATTTGGACACATTGTTCACAAATGATTTGTCATCAATACTGATCAGCAAAATATCTCAAAACCTGCAAGAATTGTCTGTAACTGGGCACATAAGTTTGTACTTTGAAAATCGCAAGAATCGACATACGAGGTTTTGCATTTACACCGATGATGTTCGACAATTTAGCATGGGTCTTTGTAACATAGCCTTCTTTCGAAATCATGGATCTGACTCACAAGTTCATATTAAGGGATGAATGCAAAATTTGCTCGTTTCATGGTCAATTGCAGTTAATACAAGCACGTACAATTCGAACAATTCTCGAAAGGGCATAAATCACTTTATCTAGAATAACGATATTGCATTTCCCATCTTATTTGACAGTTCCTGACAAGAAACTACATGTAATTTGGTTGTATCACACGAAAATCATTGCTAGAGTAACAGACCAGAATTCAAATTTTCCCCGAAAACATCATTCTCCACTTTATCAGTTCATGTAACGCCATTTGGTCGGTGGGTATTGATTACATCTAACTCTTCCGATATTATTCGTCTGTGTGTTCTGACAATCTATTGCTAAGACACATTTCAAGACTGAATAGGACAATGTAAGTTTCGTGTTCGTCTTCAGCACGAGGAAATTGTCAGATTATAGATCTATCTCTTTTACCACTTCTGTGAGATCACTAATTTTAACTTACATTGCTTAAAGGGACATTTCGTTCAAATTTCATTTTTTTAAAGTATGCCTTGACGACAAGATTGGTTATTGGAGTATAAATACTATTAGTTTTTTTTAAGTTGTTGTCAATAAGTGAGAAACACGCATTTAAAGTTGAGACATTAAATCGATAAATTGCATATAAATCCGAACTGTTGTCCACAACAATTTGTTCAATTTTAACACAAAAATATAAATTTCTTGTAAACGGCGCAATATTTTGGCTTGAAATTTTCAGAATTTTCATAAGGAAATATGCTATTTTAGATAAAAATAAAAGTAAAATTTATGACAAAAAATTCTAAAATGTCACTTTAAGATAAGAGGAGGTAGTTGCTTTTCCTAATGGGATATTGCCTTTACACGTATTTCATCAAACTATACGTTGTGGGTACTCATTGAAATCTCGAGACACAAGTGAGTACACACCTGCAGCTCAAGACAGACATGGCCCCAGCTTGTCACAGCTTTGCAGGAAGAGTGGAGAGCCCATGTCACAGGCCAGATTCCAAATTGTGATCTGTTGCATGCGCCAACGATGCACAGACGGTATTGCTTTTCAAGGACGTCACACGCGGTACTGATTTTATGACTTTCAATTTGGAGGGTAGGCATGCTTTCTGACTGACCATGCTTGATAGCTTTAAGATAACAAATCGATTTTTTGACCAGAGACAAATATAGTTCGTCTATCGGGAGTGGCAGTTGTTTACCTTTTGTTTTTATAAATTATACCGTAATTAACCCGATTAACTAAGTTTCAATGATAGATACAATATCTTAAACAGGCAATTTATCTCATAACAAGATTTTAATCTAAAATCAATAGCCGCATATCCCTATATAAATGAAATAGTCTGTTGGATATCTGCCACTCATTTTAGACGACCTATACACTGATATAATTTCGGGTTGCAATTAGATAGTTTGAAAAAGTAACTTAAGGACGATCGCGGGATTAAGATTCCATACATAGAATTTCTTTTATTTATTCAAATATTGTAGATTAAAGTGACATTTCACATTCATTTCATTTTTTAAAAGTATGTCTTGATGCAAAGATTGTTTATTCTAATGCGTAAAAATGCTATCAGTTTTTGAGACAGAAATGAAAAATTCTATATAAACCTGAACTGTTGTCCACAACAATTTGTTTAATTTTAGCACAAAAATATATATTTCTCGTAAACAGTTCAATATTTTGGCGTGAAATTTTCATAAGAAAACATACTCTTTCAGATAGAATAAAAGTAAAATTTATGTAAAAATAATCATGAAATGTCACTTTAAAGTATGCCGATTTCAAAAAGAAAAAGAGGTCATCAAATTAGATTTTATGTAAAACGTCATAGAAATGCATACGTATCAAGCAAAATTTTGTCCGATAATTATGCGGATTTGCGTTTCTGGGTATTGACATAAAACTACAACACACTCGAATCTACGAATATTCATTTCAATTTTATTTTAATTTCATAGAATGGATGTAGTTTGCACTGAATATAAATCATAATAGCTGATTGAAAGGTAAAATTAGGATTTTTTTATCATATTTTTCACCCTTGATTAAAAAATTCACTTACCTAAAATTCACAAGAATATTTTCAAAATGTATTCCCTTCCCCCCCCCCCCCTCCCAAAAAAAACAAACAAAAAAAAACCACTAATAGATAGAAAGGGGGGGGACTCATCCTATCCTAATTTCATGTATTGGCTTTACTTTTCGTTTCGACGAATCATCCCTGATCTACTAGTTACGCAGCAAATAATATGAGATGAGCTGGTTGTATGGTTGTTGGAGTGAATAAGAGTACACTTATTCAAGTCCGATAATCCGCCTTTACCTGTTCAGTTACAGTGACGACACGTGACATAATTATCGCCCTTTTCTATCACGAAAAGGGGGACGGTTGTACCGCGGGTTAATCACGTGTATTATTTATTTACACTTCACTACACATAAAAGGCGGTTATACTTCATGTTCATGCATCCGAAGTGATCTAAACACAAAGGTATAATATTACTTTGATTGTTTGAAGGCATTATGAAATTAATATAAGTCATATCAGCCGCTTGATTGGAAATGTGGTTAGGAGGTTTTATAATAGCGCTGATGTTATGTGAATGTACCTGTGAACCTGCCAGTAATACCCGAAAGGGGAGTTAGGCAGTATATATAGATAGATAGATGTAGTGTGGAGATAGGAGAAAGGTATCCTTCCCGATGCATTTCTCTTCTTTCGCCACTGATAATGACTGATGTATCATCACTGAGAGTGGATCCCTATTATACAGTAAACTTGGAAAGACAGACAAAACTAATGCCCATGACCTGCCATCATCTGCTATTTTGTATTTGGCTTTATTTATATACTCAAAAGTGACTTATAGGCCCATGGGGCCGGGTGTTGATAGTATCATTTTTGTTATTGTACATGATTGTATAACACATGTCACTATAATAAAAATTTACTTACTTACTTACTTATTGCGGCGTTATTCCTGAAATATTTTCGAAACATTTATTCCGGAAAATAATTTTCTAAGAATTTTAAGACTTTTGCTTAAAAGGGGGGTTTTCCTAGAGGTCATATACACATGATTTTAAAGAATAACTGGCACATTGTCGTACCCCACCCACCAATAATATAATGCAAGCAAAAATCACAAACAGCGGAGTAAATTATAAAATGTGGAGATGAAAAATAAAGGAGATGCAATAATGTTACATATTTAACCTATTATGTCGCCCTTTTAAACTTTCCTTTGTTGCTTATCAGCACTTAGACAACTTTCTTCTTCCGGGGCCTTCCGGTTACAGTGATGGGCCCTTATAAGAGCATTTTCGCACAGTTATTAAAAATACAAACATTTTTTTCTTTACTACACTGCTCCAGATGAGCACAGATGACGTACCTCTGACGTAATTGCTTTCTGAAGGTTGGGCATATGTAACCGTTACAAAACAAGGACAATATGAAACGGACCCGCACGTTATTCATTGGCTTGGATTTTAATACTTAATAAAGCTCGATGGGTGCTAACAATGGAGATAAATGATCTACCCCTTCAGGTTGGTAATTTCATACGTTATTTCTAGTTTGTAATTATTGTGCCATTTGCATTTTCAACAGCCTAGCAGGTCCCCCTTTAATATTCACTGATATATTTGAATACAAAAGATGAAAAACTTGATATTTTCCAGTTTATCCAAGGACTATAATATTTATGCGGATTGATTGATCAATCTTTGCTGTATTTAGGTGATCGACAAATTGAATAATAGGGAACGATTTTATCCTGTAAACCATGACGTAATTTCGGACAAACAAAAGTTTTCCCGTAAGTGTTGTTATAAAATCTTGTAACTACGGCTTCAGTTACGAGATTTTAGAACAACGTCGACGAGTTATCAAAACATAACCGTAAACCGAGTATATTTTAGCACAAAATTGCCATTTGTATTTATATTTTTCTGTTGACAAAAGCCAGCGAGTGCCTCGCTGACTAAAAAGTCAATTCAGAGGGTCATGTATGTTCCATATAAGTCCATTGAAACAAGAGATGTTTGTAAAACATATATGCCCCTTCAAGGGTCTACATTTGATGTAGGTCAAAGTCCAAGGTCAAGTTAACAAGGTCCAAGATCATGGTCATATATGAAGGGTCTGGGTAGGAGGTGTCTATGTGTGAAATATCAAAGCTGTATATGTAAAAGTAAAATGAAATAAAGACCAGGTTAAAGTTTTTAAAAGTATGCCAAATGAAAAGGTCAAGGTCAAATGTGAAAGGTCTTGATTGGAGGTGTCCATGTGTGAAATATAAAGGCTGTAGGTGTAAAAGGACTTGATATATATGCCTGGTTTAAGTCTTTTTTATAAGTTGGTCAAACTCCAAGGTCAAGGCTGCAATATTCAAGGTCATGTCAAATGTGAAAGGTCTTGGTAGGAGGTGTCTATGTGTGAAATATCAAGGCTGTAGGTGTAATAGGACATAAGATAAAGGCTAGGTTAAATATTTCTAAAAGTATGTAAAATCAAAGGTCAAGGTCACATAGGGCAAGGTCATGGTCAAATGTGAAAGGTCTTGGTAGGAGGTGTCCATGTGTAAAATATCGAGACTGTATAGGTAACAGGACATGAGATATAGACCTAGTTTAAGTTTTTTAAAAGTAGATCAAAGTCCAAGGTCAAGGTCCAAAGTCATGTTCAAAAGTGAAATGTCTTGGTTGGAAGTGACCTTGTGTGACATATCAATGCTATATGTGTAAAATGACATGAAATATAGGCCAGGTTGATGTATTATAAAAGTAGGTCAAACACCAAGGTCAAGGTCACAAGGTCATGGTCAAGTGTGAAAGGTCTTGGTCGTAGGTGTCCATGTGTCAAATGTCAATGCTGTATGTGTAAAAGGACATGATGTATCGGCTAGATTAAAAAAAAATAAAAGTAGGTCAAAATTCAAGGTTAAGGTCACAACGTCTAAGGTCATCATCAAAAGTGAAAGGTCTTGGTATGATGTGTTCATGTGTGAAATATCAAGACTGTATGTGTAATAGCACATGAGATATAGGCCCAGTTTATTTTTTTAAAAGTAGGTCAAACTCCAAGGTCAGGGTCATAAGGTCCAAGGTCATAGTCATATGTGATAGGTCTTGGTCCGAGGACATGATATATCGGCCAGGTTAAAGTTTTTAAAAAGTAGTTCAAACTCAAAGGTCAAGGTATTAAGGTCCAAAGTCATGGTCAATTGTGAAAGGTCTTGGTAGGAGGTGTCCATATGTGAAATATCAAGGCTGAATGTGTAATAGGTCATGAGATATATGCCCGGTTTAATTTTTTTATAAAGTAGGTCAAATTCCAAGGTCAAGGTCACAAGGTCCCAGGTCATGGTCAAATGTGAACGATGTTGACAGGAGGTATCTATGTGTGAGATATCAAGGTTGTATGTGTAAAAAGACATGAGATATAGGCAAGGTTAAGAGTTGAGTGTAAAATCAACAAAGGGCAATAACTCCAAGAATTGATCTGCAAGGTTATGGTTCTTGTTTCATGATTCTACCTTACATACTTTTTGAGTTGTACTCCGGACAAGAATCAAGTTATACAAGAGATGTTTGTAAAACATACATGCCCCCTCAAGGGCCTACATTTGATGTAGGTCAAAGTCCAAGGTCAAGTTAACAAGGTCCAAGGTCATGGTCAAATATGAAAGGTCTTGGTAGGAGGTGTCTATGTGTGAAATATAAAGGCTGTATATGTAAAAGTAAAATGAAATATAGGCCAGGTTAAAGTTTTTAAAAGTAGACCAAATGCCAAGGTCAAGGTCAAATGTGAAAGGTCTTGGTTGGAGGTGTCCATGTGTGAAATATCAAGGCTGTAGGTGTAAAAGGACATGTTATATATGCCTGGTTTAAGTTTTTTTAAAAGTAGGTCAAACTCCAAGGTCAAGGTTGCAATATTCAAGGTCATGGTCAAGTGTGAAAGGTCTTGGAAGGAGGTGTCTATGTGAGAAATATCAAGGCTGTAGGTGTAATAGGACATAAGATAAAGGCTAGGTTAAAGATTTCTAAAGTTATGTAAAATCAAAGGTAAAGGTCACACAGGCCAAGGTCATGGTCAAATGTTAAAATGTCTTGGTAGGAGGTGTCCATCTGTAAAATATCAAGACTGTATAGGTAACAGGACATGAGATATAAGCCTAGTTTAAGTTTTTTAAAAGTAGGTCAAACTTCAAGGTCAAGGTCCAAGGTCATGGTCAAAAGTGAAATGTCTTGCTTGGAAGAGACCATGTGTGAAATATCAATGCTGTATGTGTAAAATGACATAAAATATAGGCCAGGTTAATGTATTATAAACGTAGGTCAAACACCAAGGTTAAGGTCACAAGGTCCAAGGTCAGGGTCAAATGTGAAAGGTCTTTGTCGTAGGTGTCCATGAGTCAAATATCAAGGCTGTATGTGTAAAAGGACATGATATATCGGCTAGATTAAAGTTTTTATAAAAGTAGGTAAAGGTCCAAGGTCAAGGTCACACAGGCCAAGGTCATGGTCAAATGTGAAAGGTCTTGGTAGGATGTGTCCATGTGTGAAATATCAAGGCTGTATGTGTAATAGCACGTGAGATATAGGTCCCGTTTATTTTTTTAAAAAGTAGGTCAAACTCCAAGGCCAGGGTCACAATGTCCAAGGTCATAGTCATATGTGATAGGTCTTGGTCGGAGGTTTCCATGTGTCAAATATCAAGGCTGTATGTGTAAAAGGACATGATATATCGGCCAGGTTAAAGTTTTTGAAAAGTAGGTCAAACTCCAATGTCAAGGTCACAAGGTCCACGGTCATGGTCAATTGTGAAAGGTCTTGGTAGGAGGTGTCCATGTGTGAAATATCAAGGCTGTATGTGTAATAGGTCATGAGATATATGCCTGGTTTAATTTTTTATAAAGTAGGTCAAACTCCAAGGTCAAGGTCACAAGGTCCAAGATCATGGCCAATTGTGAATGATGTTGATAGGAGGTATCTATGTGTGAGATATCAAGGCTGTATGTGTAAAAATACATGACATATAGGCAAGGTTAAGAATTAAGTGTAAAAATCAACAAAGGGCAATAACTCCAAGAAGTTGATCGGCAAGGTTATGGTTCTTGTGCACTGCACCTCTCCATAATGAGATCTATCCACCTGTAGAGTTTCATGATTCTACCTTACATACTTTTTGAGTTATGCTCCGGACAATAATCAAGTTTGAAAATCAACAAAGGGCAATAACTCAAAAAAATTGATCGGCAGAGTTAAGGTTCTTGTGCACTGCACCTTTCCATAATGAGATCTATCCACCTGTAAAGTTTCATGATTCTACCTTACATACTTTTTGAGTTATGCTCTGGACAAGAATCAAGTTTGAAAATCAACAAAGGGCAATAACTCAAGAAATTTGATCGGCAGAGTTACGGTTCTTGTGCACTACACCTCTCCATGATGAGACTTATTCACCTGTAAAGTTTCATGCTTCTACCTTACATACTTTTTGAGTTATGCTCCGGACAAGGTTTGGTCTACGGACAGACTGACCGACCTACCGACCGACCGACCGACACTTGCAAAACAATATACCCCCATTTTCTTCGAAAGGGGGCATAAAAATCAACAAAGGGTAATAACTCAAAAAAATGATCGGAAGAGTAACGGTTCTTGTGCACTGCACCTCTCCATAATGAGATCTATCCACTTGTAAAGTTTCATGATTCTACCTTACATAGTTTTTGAGTTGTGCTCTGGACAAGAATCAAATTTGATAATCAACAAAGGGAAATAACTCAAAAAAATTGATCGGCAGAGTTACGGTTCTTATGCACTGCACCTCTCTATAATGAGATCTATTTATCTGTAAAGTTTCATTATTCTACCTTTAATACTTTTCGAGTTATGCTCCGGACATGGTTTGGTCTACGGACAGACCGACCGACCTACCGACCGACCGACCGACACTTGCAAAACAATATACCCCCATTTTCTTCGAAAGGGGGACATAAAAATCAACAAAGGGTAATAACTCAAAAAAATGATCGGAAGAGTAACGGTCAGGGTTTTGCACTGCACCTCTCCATAATGAGATCTATCCACTTGTAAAGTTTCATGATTCTACCTTACATAGTTTTTGAGTTGTGCTCTGGACAAGAATCAAATTTGATAATCAACAAAGGGCAATAACTCAAAAAAATTGATCGGCAGAGTTACGGTTCTTATGCACTGCACCTCTCTATAATGAGATCTATTTATCTGTAAAGTTTCATCATTCTACCTTTAATACTTTTCGAGTTATGCTCCGGACAAGGTTTGGTCTACGGACAGACCGGCCGACCGACCGACCACCGACCGACTGACCGACCGACCGACCGACATACCGACCGACACTTTCAAAACAATATAACCCCATTTTCTTCGAAAGGAGGCATAATTATTGTATACAGTTGTATCTTTCCGAAAACAATCTACCAACTTCGTAAATAAACGAACCCAAAAGAAGAATTATTTATTCAATGTTAACTTATGCTTGCATAAGGTCAGTGCCGGATCATTTGGTAATCTTAACAGAAAAGAAGGAAAAGAAGAAAATATAGACAATATAAAATGGACTAAATTGCAACAAACGGATGGCGAAAATATGGACAATGAAAACATTGTAAACAAAGGAGTTACACCACAAACACTTGAAAACACAGACCAAATTGAAAATACAACCAATCGGAACAGTTTAACAAACCCCATAAATCTGGATATGAACAAAACAACCAACCAATTTGAACAAGTGCATGCAAACATTTAAAATCCAGAAAACAGTTTGGGAAAAGGAGAAGTTCACCCATCTATAAGACCCCATTTAGCACAAGCGCGTGAAACACTCTATGCCTACCAAAACATCCCGTCATATCAACATGCCCCACCACACCAAGAACTAACAATGGAATACATGGCTCAAAATGATCCTCCTAGACCCCAAACCCAAAATTACCGGACATCATCTACAAACAACGTAGGACCGATATTGAACCAAAATTTAATCACTAAACCCAACAACATGTTTCAAATGTATGTTATAATGTGAATCTAAAATCAACTGCACTGGTTGGACACAGTGATGTAAAGGATGGTGTCACTGATCACAGTGATGTCATCCTTTACAACAATGTTTCCACTTTGTATATATCCACGATATGTTATAATATGAATCTATAATCAACTGTACTGGTTAGACACAGTGATGTAAAGGATGGTGTCACTCACAGTGATGTCATCCTTTACAACAATGTTTCCATTTTGTATATATCAAATGTATGTTATAATGTGAATCTATAATCAACTGCACTGGTTGGACACAGTGATGTAAAGGATGGTGTCACTGATCACAGTGATGTCATCCTTTGTAACACTGTTTCCACTTTGTAAACATGTACCAAATGTATGTTATAATGTGAATCTATAATCAACTGTACTGGTTGGGCACAGTGATGTAAAGGATGGTGTCACTGATCACAGTGATGTCATCCTCTGCAACAATGTTTCCATAATTTAGTAATGGATAGATACCAACTGCTCCAAACAGTATACTCTATATATGCACATATTTCATTAGTATAATGCATACAAGAATATCCATTTCGGTCAAACGAGACCTTCTCAGTTTCTTTCGGATTAAGGTCCCAACACAAAACCGAAATGACCAATACACATAACAAAGTTTAGACAATCCTTGGATAGAGCAGAACAGTCTGTTCATTCTAACCTGGGACTGTGCTAAACTGCATCAAGTACCAATCTAGATAATAGTGAAAATCTTACCGTGATAACAGTTAAAATCCAAACAATATAATCCATAATTTATTCACATTTGCACACTTAAATCCATTTACTTTAATTCAGAAACTGCTTAACACGGTCCACTTACATCTGCATGCTGTCCGATAAAATCACGTGCAAAAGTGTGACGCACGTTCTGATTGAATAACACAGCGTGTAGGCTAAATACACGGTGCTCGTAAATAGGGAACGGTCTTATCAGATAAACTGTTGCGTAATTTTAGAGAAAAAACATTCCATCGGTGTGGTTTTAGAACCGCGTAGCTGGTGTGTAACATTAATAGTTATACGGTTTCTTGCCGGGGTATATGACGATTTATTCCCGGCTGGAAAATGATGTCACAGGCTCGGGTGACATCATTTTCCAGCCGGGAATAAATCGTCATATACCCCGGCAAGAAACCATATGTAGTACAAAGTTTTCGACTAATTATTTGTCTTTTTATCCATGTTAGGCCGTGAACTGGGTTTATCGTTATATTTTGATAAACCATCGGTGTTGTTATAAAATGTCGTAACTACGGCTTGAATCAAGCCGTAGTTACGAGATTTTATAACAACACCTACGAAATATTATATGTTTGTCCGAATCTACGTCACGATTCACTGGATAAAATCGTTCCCTATATTATTTTATCGAAAGTACATATTTCCCCTAATGCGCCCCAAAGGAAAAGTAAACATAAAGTGACGTCACGCAACTGAGTTCCGCGAAATAGGTCAATGTGTTTTTGACTGACCCGGAGCGTGGCATTTTTTAAAAATGGATAAACGAACAAAATTGAAAGGTATTTATTATCTTTAACATTATGAGGTTATTTAACATGTCTTTGTACAATACTGAATTCTATTGGACGAGTACTTTGCAGAACGAGGATATATTTGGACGAGCCGATAGGCGAGTCTTAATATAGACGATTCCAGAAACAGTAAATAGACCGCCGCCATTTTGTAAGTCATGTGATCTGTCCGCCATTAAGGTACTGAAGTTTATAGCGAGCTAGATAAAGTTACATACGCCATAACATTGAAATTCATCGTAACAATGTGAAAAATTAAAGAATTAGATTCTATATATTTTATTTTATTTGTGTGTATTACGGTGCAGATCTAGCATCGTTAATCCTTTCCCAAACAAACGGAAACTAGAATACAAAAAGGAGTTTTTCAAACATATAGAGAAAAAGACAAAACTACAAAGACTCTATCTAGCCTATTTAGATCTACCCGTGTTTACTAAATGATCTATTCCAACAGCATTTATTTTTCGTCTGTATCAGCTTTCGAAGACCTCTATGAAATGGTGATTGAAAGAGTTATAGGAAAAATAAATAACTACACGTAGATATAACCCTTTCCCTAATACACGACTTTTGAACCAGATTAGCTGATCTAGATCACTCCCAAATTTTCAAGGATTAGATCTAAATGTTTACATATTCAATAGGAACAAATAGATCTAGAACTAGATCTACTTCATTATTTTATTCAAACGGAAAGAAAATTTTGACGATAATTCTAAATAGAAAATGTTGGCCCATCAGCATTTTCATCGTTTCTTTCAAAAGGTAGGCCTATAGGTCATCATATTGCAGGCATAGCCTGCAACCAGATCTATTCCTCGAGCGGATCAGTGAAACTTTTTGTCAGTTTGAGAACTGTTTGAGAACTCATCCACAAGAAATTAAGCTTCAGAATCAAAAAGAAGGTCCCAATATAAACAGCCTCGGAAAACATTGTGACAAAAGAAGATAAATTGCTGATGATTTCTTTTTCACCCTTTGTCTAAATATTTTTCTGTTGTACACTGGATTCTAATTCTACCAACATCCCTTTGGTCGCCTCCAATAGCTTTCAAATAGGAGTGTGTTTTTGTTGCTCTGGAGAAGGTTACGCAACAAAACAGGTAGGGCCTAGATGATTGCAAGACAAGCTCTTTTAGTAACTGTTATAATCAATCAATTCCAAAATTACACATGGTCTTCATGTCCCTATCAGAAAGATTTTTTGAAAACATTGAGAGAAGGAGAAATCTCTCATAACACCGTGAGGCTGTTCGCATTGAAAATATATATTTCCCCCGTGATGTGCCTCAAATAAGGCGAGTGACAGTATGTGACGTCATGATTTTGCATTACACAATGTAGTCTTATGACGTCATAAAATCAATAAGAGAGGCAACTTAAGGGAAATACATACATGTATACATGTATCCCGTGAGTGATTTTTTTTCTCAAATCGAACATTTTTATTATTTGAACAATCCATGACTTCTCTTGGTTTTTCCACGGTTGGATTGATATGCATTTTGGCTTAATTTTGCCACAGATAGCCAAGAAAACCCCGGAATTAATGTAAGTTTGTCAACAGCTTCGCTTTCCAGTACTAAGAGGTTGATAATCTTCAGTACTTTAATGGCGGCGGCAAGGGAGGTAATTATGTAAATACTAATTTCTGGATTGAAATCAATCGTAACAATATGAAAAAAATATAGAATTAGATTCTAGATATATTATTGTATTTATGTGGATGACGGAGCAGATCTAGCATCGTTAATCCTTTCCCAAACAAGTGAAAACTAGAATTAGTCCTTGGGCCAGATATGGTTGGAGTTACCACTAAAATGGACAAAGGGACACCTATATATCTTGAAAGACCTATCCAAAGGAAGAACAAAAATGCAATGATATCCACTCTGCAGAGTAGCTATACCTCAGAATGTGCATTTGAAATTTGATAGGGTTTGGATAGTTGAAAATCATTGCAAGGTTTTGAAATGCTTAAAATAATGTGGCTTTACTGCTTTCTATACTAAGCATACACTGCATATATAAACCAGATGCATAGAAATACAATTCATGTTGAATAATTTGTCCTACACAGCATGTATATGGAAAAAAATCACAACAGGTATATCCATAAAGGGAGGTAATAAGCCGAGAAAATTACATGCTTTTCAATATGGAGTATGGCATTATTATGTCATAAGCCAAAAATGAAAACCCTATGTATTTTCTTGAGCCTGTTAATGAATTCTGACTGTTGTTCCATTTCAAAGTGCCGGATAAGCAAAATTTAACAACCTTCTTGTTTCCATGGTAACCATCTTCTTAAAGAAGTTTCAGCATTAGCTTCAACTAATCGCAAAAAAACATTTTAAAACTATTATAGTAATAAAACATACATTTTAGTTTTGAAATGTTATTTTGTTAAGACATCTCTTACACACAACAAATTAGTATGCTTATGGATATTAATAAAAACTTTAATAACAAGATCGTGAAACACAAATGCCCAAGGAATGGCAATTTAAGTTTTTATGCTAAGTTTTCGAGTTAAGGATTGATAAGGATTAATGAATGACCTTGAGGAAGGTCAGATTGATATTGCACAAACAGATAAATATCATTGTTCAAAAGAAGGTTACTTACAAAATTATAGCTTTGTATGTCAAATATTTTTGGAGAAAATGCCAGTGTTAAGTTTTCATACAGACAAATGGACGGACAGACAGACAGACAAGAGTAAAACAATATGCCCCTGCGTGTTTAAATTGCTGAAATGAGATTTTTCTAGTTGCAATGTAAATATGGTGTGTTTTTATACCATAATTCAAAAGGTTAAATAACACAAATAAATTAATTATCACTTCGTTAGCAAATTATGGACAATTATAGGTAAATTGCATGTAGATCTAAAAGGAGACAAGAAAGAGACGGAGGACTCAGTATACAGTGTTTTTAAATTTTGACAGCAATTGGGGTTAAGGATAAATTCTTGTTGTAAGCCCTTTAAAGTTTAAGTTTTTAAAAGTAGGTCAAACTCAAAGGTCAGGGTAACTAAGTCAAAGGTTATGGTCCCAAATAAATGGGCGTGGTGGGAGTCCTCATCCGGTAGGTTTCAAACCAAGGCAAAAGAAGTTCAAGACTTAACCATCTGCATGCAAAGTCGCATAACTATCACCCTTCCACTTCTCTTTGTTTTTTGCCCCTCTCAAGACCATGCTGAATGACACTGGACATGGATATGAAATCCAAGGCAAGAAGATCAGCCATCTTTTCTACATGGATGACCTAAAGACCTTTGCCAAGAATGATCACCAGTAAAAACAACTGCTCGAGACAGTAAAGGTATTTAGTGATGACATATGTATGTAATTTGAACTGGACAAGCGACCAAAGGCCACCTTCAAAAAAGGAAAAACTGATATCAACATCTGACAAACAGCTAGAAAGAGACACCATTATCAAGGAACTAGACCAAGACGCTACATACAAATACCTTGATGTTAATGAAGGTGATGGAATTCAACATGCAGCAATGAGATAAAAGATCAGAAGAGAGTATTACAGAAGAGTTAAGGCTTGCCATCAAGAGTAAGCTAAAAGCTGCAGATAAGATTGAAGTCATAAACACCCTGGGAGTGCCAGTTGTCACATACAATTTTAATATCATAAACTGGCAAATGCAAGAAAAAAGGAAAACTTGACACAAAGACCAGGCAGTTGCTAACAACAGAAAGAATGCATCACCCAAAGGTTGACGTTTAAAGATTGTACCTACCAAGAAAGATCGGTGGCAGGGGCCTCTCATAGATTGAGATGGCATAAACACATATTTGGAGACAACACAAGTCAATCTGCTACATCTGATCAGGGAACATGAACGTAACAAGAAACTTTACTCAATCTCAGAGCAAGCCAGAAAATTCATTCAAGAACTGAACATTGCACAAAGGCCAAGAAATGGAGAAGATTCCGTCACAGAGTTTGCCAAAAAACAAGACAGACAAAGGCAAATGCCCAAAAGAGGATGACACAAACATGGAAAGTCAAACCAATGCATGGGCAATACCCGTAAGGTTTGACAAACCAGATGTTGACCAAGATCAGACACATAAGTGGCTCTCTAGTGCAGGTCTCAATGCAGAAACAGAGGGAATGGTGATAGCAGCACAAGATCAGAGTTTGGCTACAAGAGCATATCACTACAAGATCATCAAAGATGGTACAGATCCAAAGTGTAGAATTTGCAACCAATATGATGAAATTGTCTCAGGCTGTCCAACATTAGTGCCAACATAGTACATTCAAAGACATGACAAGGCAGCAGGGTACATTCATTGGAAAATCTGCAAGCAATTTGAACTCCCAGCAAACAAAAAATTGTATGAACATCAACCAAAAATTGCGTAGAGGGACATGTCAGTGAATACTGGTACAGAAATCAAGGCTAACAGACCAGACATCATCATCAAGAACAAATTGGACAAGATGTTCATCATGATTGACATAACGGTTCCATCTGAAAGAAATGTCTCCGTCAAGGCACTTGAGAAACTATCAAAATACAAAGACCTTGAGATAGAAGTATCCAGAATGAGGGGTATGGAGCCGACAACTGTACAAGTCGTTGTAGGTGCACTTGGTCTAATTAAGAAGGGACTTGACAAAATATTCAAATAAATCCCTGGTGCACCATTTATCGAGGAACTGCAGAAGATCATACTCCTCAGAAGTGCACATATCATCCAAAGAACACTGTATAATAATAATGAAAACACTATAATTGCAAAATGTATACCTTCTGTCATAGATCTAGCTATCCCCTAAAGAATCTGCTATACATGTATACGACCTACAACCTTAATTTTAAACGATGTCAATAAACTTTCAATATATTGCAGTTGCCCTTTTCTGTTAATCCATGTGTTTTGATTCTATTTTGAATTCTGAAAGTATCAAACGAGATCATTTGAACCATCTAATCAGTTCTGTTCATTATCATAATCATTCAATCATTAGTGTAAATTGTGCAAAGAAGGTGTTAAAATATTTAACAATTGTTTATAATAATGTATCCAGTTTACTGTATCAGTGTTTTCCTAAACTTTAGGGTCATTATTTTCTATTTGATATTGGATTTAGGGTGTATTATTTTACGTTCAAAAGGGTTGTTTAGCCCTTACATTTAAGCAGATTTACAGTAAGATGCAAATTACGGATGCTAAAAAGTGATTGAATCTTGCATGAAAATGAGTGAATATGCCAAACGAATGAACATTAACTGTTACTAGATAACATAACAGATGCTGATCTTAGAAGCAATAGCAAATGCCAAGTTTGAAAGCATTAGTTATGACAGAAACAAACTGATTTGTGACAGATGTTTGAAAGATGCTCATTAAAGTTTGATGAAGAATTTCTAGGCAACAAAAAGGTTTAAATTGCTGGCATTAAATGCTAGAGCAATAGATATCTGTCTTGAGGTTGGTATCATGGTCATAGAGGTATGTGCAAAGTTTTAGGGTAATGGCGTTAGTAAAACAGAGATATGACACTTTTACCAAACAAAAACCTAATTCGCAAAAAGGGTCACAGTTTTAAGTGGTGTCATTAATATTCGCGAATATGCAAATATGGTAATTTGCATAAAATTTATGGTAAATTATTGAGCAAGTCATAAACTTTCATTTGATACCATTCTTACATCTGTAGGTCAATATTCAACCAAGACATGACCAAAAACGTTTTGAAATGACTGAACAATTTTATAGGGTTAAGGGTTTAGATAAGGTTTATGACCCAAAGCCCTACGGCCAAATTAAGTGCAAACATCGCTCAAAATGTTTGATATATTAATTTTTTTTAAGATATAATACATGTATGTTTATGTAATTCCCCTGCACAAAAATGCCTCGTTTTGGAAAGTATTTACCAAATTTCCGTCGAAAATCGCAATTTTAGGAAAATTCATGAATATGCAAATGAGCTTATTTGCATAACATAGCTAAAATGAAAGAATAAGTTATAAGCTTTCACTTAATATCATTCTGACAACTATGTGCAAATAATCAATGAAGATATGGCCGAATTCATTTTCAAAATTTACATAAGTAATTTGATGGGGCTTAGGGTTTAGATAAGGGTTACGGCAAAAAGCCCCAACCGCCAGAGTGTAAACAAGGCTCAAAATGTTTCTTATAAAATGTTCTCTATGAAAAATCATGTTTTCAAAATTCCCCCTGAAAAGAAACGCCTTGTTTTGGAAAGTATTTATCCAAATTTTTGCCAAAAAATGGATTTTTTACGGGAAATCATTAATATTCATGAATATGCAAATGAGATAATTTGAATAAGATTACTACAAACAAAAGAGGGAGTCATAAGCTTTCATTTGATACCATTTTGACACCTGTAGGTCAATATTCAATGGAAATATGACCAAATAAGTGTTATAAATTTGAATGCAAAAATGATAGGGTTAAGGGTTGAAGATAAGGGTTACATCCAAAAGCCCTGACGGCCAGAGTGCAAACAACGCTCAAAATGTTTCTAAGATAATGTACTTTATGAAAAATTATGTCTTCTTGCATTAGAAATAAATGATAATTATAGAAAAATACTTTTTCGAATATTTCGGCCAATTTTTATACTTGATTGCACATAAAGCATATTTTGAAGAGGGGTTATGACGTCATAATAATTACATAATTTAAAAAATCATGATTCATAAGTAGTGAAATACATGCTCATACGTATGGATTCAAATAAATAGATTTATACATTCATTTAATATTTTTTATTATTTTTTCCCTTTTCCTTACCCCAAACCAGATTGTCATTCACGTCGTGAAGGGTACCTATATAAAGGTAAGGGTAAAATATATTTAGCTACTCTTCATGTCGGATATCATCACTGAAAAACATCCGTCAGATGTATATCTACAAATATATATAGGTGTCCTTTTGTCCTTTTTTCTGGTAATACTTACCCCATTTTCCTGGTCCTGGCCCAAGGACTAAATATAAAAAGGACTTTTTCAAACATTTAGAGAAAAAGACAAAACTACATATCCGCTATAGATCTAGCCTAGACCTATTTACCCATGTGTTCTAATTGATCTATTCCAACAGATTTATTTTTTTCTTCTGTATCAGCTTTCGAAGATCTCTATGAAATGGTGATGGAAAGAGTTATAAAAAAATAAATAACGTAGGCCTAATTAACCCTTTCCCTAAAACACGATTTTTGAACCAGATTAGCAAATCTAGTCACTTCCAAAATTTCAAGGATTAAGCGTTTACCAATTCAATAGGAATACAAATGAGCCAGGATCTGGAAAAACGTCCCTTAAGGCTTTTGAGCCCAACATAGATCAAGACCAGCCTGTGCATACGCACAGTCTGATCAGGATCCACCTTGTTCTCTAATAGCTCCCTAGTGACCTGTAGTAACTTAAAGAGAGCAGTATGGATGCATATTGGACTGTATTTGACAACAGTCTGATCTTCAAACCCACTTTTTAAAAATGCTATAAGGGACGTTTTTCCAGATCCTGGCTCAAATGTAAATAGATCTAGATTCAGGCCCGTAGGAAGCAATTTCATATGGGGGAGGGGGGTTAAAGCCCTTATCCTGAATATTGGGGGGGGGGCTAATTTGGATTTTCTCAAAATTTTAAGTGTAAGATTAAGGAAATTCAGGATTTTTGGCCAACATTGGGTCCCCCTAGCCCCCTGTTCCTACGGGCCTGAGAAAATTTTGACGATAATTCTAAAATAGAAAATGTTGGCCATCAGTACATCTATTTTCATCTCATCTTTTTTTCCCTCAAAGTATCAATGTCATCATATTGCAGGCATAGGCTCCTGCAACTATTCCTCGGTCGGATCAGGGAAACTTTTTGTCAGTTTGAGAAGAACTCCTGACCTCCACTACAAATTAAGCTTCCCAACAGAATTTAAATGAATGTCCCACTATAAACAGCCTCGAAAGACATTGTGACAAAAGAAGATAAATTGCTGATGCTGTCTTTTCACCCTTTATCTAAATATTTTTGTGTTGTACACTAATTCTATCAACATCCCTCTGGTCGCTTCCAATAGCTTTCAAATAGGAAGAGTGTGTTTTTGTTGCTTGGGAGGTTACGCAAGAAAACGGGTAGAGCCTAGATCTGAAATGGCCGCTAGATTGCAAGACAAGCTCTTTTAGAAACGACCTTTCTAACATTCTGTCATCGAATGATACTGTTGAAATTAATCAATTACAAATGGTCTTCACGTCCCTATCAGAATTTTGTTGAAAACATTGGGAAAAGGATAAATCTCTCACAACCCCGTGGAAGGTTAGGCTGTTCGCATTGAAAATATATATTTTGGTGTGCCTCAAATAAGGCGAGTGCCAATATGTGACGTCATGATTTTGCATAACACAATGTCTTTTATGACGTCATAAAATCAATAAGAGAGGCATCTTAAGGGAAATAGATACATGTATACATGTACCCCGTGAGCGATTTTTTTCTCAAATAGAACATTTTTATTATTTGAGTTCAATTTATGACTGCTATTGGTTTTCCGTGGTTGGATTAATATGCATTTTGGCTCAATTATGCCACAAATAGCCAAGAAAACCCCGGAATTAATGTAATGTCAACGGCTTCGCATTCGAGTTCTGAGAAGTTGATAATCTTCAGTACTTTAATGGCGGTGGCAAGGGAGGTAATTATGCAAATACTAATTTCTGGATTCGTGTATAGACTGGTTCTGCGACGTACAAAGACATCTTAAAAGACCTCTTTATTTCACATCATGTTTGTTCCCACACAAAACATGACAAAGATTAATTTTGTTTAGAAAATAAGATCTAGATCTAATTACTTTTAAATAGAATTCCGACGACGCGAAATAAAAACAACAACAACAACAAATGTGTCACGAAAAAAATGTAGGCTACATGTACATTTCTATTACAATGAAAAATACATGGCATCTGACATTAAATCTATATTTATCGATTTATGTTTGTCTCAAAAGATTTAATAGACCGCCATAATGATAGTGTGAAATGAACATGAAATTTGTCATATAGACTATCTAACACGTCATGCGAAAATCATCAATGAAAATATTGGCATAAAAGGAGAAATTGCTGATAAACAGCATATCTCCTTTTCTCTTAGAACTTTTTTTCTTAAGCCTTTTAAGGGATATCAAATCCAGGGCCTGTTTGGAAAGGGTTAAGTTTGATTTTATATCATTGCTGCAAATTGAATGCGCTACAATTCAGAAATGTTTTGAAATTAAAATAATCTTATTAACACCGTCTATCATCAACACCAGAAATATATAGATTGCCAGCGAAGCGAGAGTATGAAAAAACGCATGGTGAGTGGGTAAGTGTTGACCTTTATCATTGCGTTATGATTTACTACAGGATAACCAGTGCATGTAAGGCACATTGTAAAAAGATTTAATATAACGGCGCTTGCCTCTATTTCATCCTGTGTATCGAAAGATCTGCCTTCAGACAGTTTTTTCGTTGCTTGGTACTGGCATTTCAGATAATTGTGTCGCGAAAACACATGTTTAATAGGGTTAACAAGATTGTGTTTCGGGTTTGAAGTCCATTCCCTATTCTTAATACCAATTTGCCTTGTCTAACATTTGTTTCTTATGTTGGTTTGATATTTTACTGCCGCTAATTACTGAAACAAAAATATGCTTTAGGTATACGGCGAATAGTAGTTTGTTGGTATTTTATGGACGGCGAATAGTCAATGACATGGACGGCGAATAGTCGTTATGTGTTGACGAAATTTACTTCGTATATTTTTCATTTATTTTTTAAAATCAATGAACGAATTATTACACAATCATGATAGTTATGCAGTATATCATGTTACTTCTTTGTTGGGATATCGGATGTTTGTATGGTGGAGGAAGACAGGGGTCTGGTTTGCCAAAATTTGGGGCCGTTAATGGGCCCCATTCCCAATGGCAAAAAGTATCTTTTTTTCCCAATTTTCTGGTGAAAATTCCCAATGAGGACCTAGAATGCCCCATGTTAAGACCTCATCTTCATTTACAAACATTTTGAAGACAGTTTTAGGGTAGATTCTCAAACAAGTGTATGTACAAATGCATTTTACACCACTAAAGTCTTATTTGCAGCTGAAACTGAGTGAGAGTATGAATACAAACTTGTTATAGTATTTCCCAATTAAGGTTTAAATGTCGCTATTTTTCCCAATTTCACTGGCCCCTGGCCCCAAACAAAAATTGGTAGCAAGACCCCTGGAAGACCACTACTCAACGAACTATATATATTCGTCAACAGACATTTTGCACTCTACAGCTCAGCATATCTAGTGAAATGTTTGTTATTATTGCTATTATCATTATTAGTCGAGTCCGATAAGTCTACGCACCCATTCAATTCCGTCTAAAAAACAACGACAACTACATAAAAAAATCCACTTAATCTATGATCCTACTTTTCAAATATATTATGAATATTTTTCAAGGAACATAAAATCATTTTTACAACATTCCTAATTCAACCGAGTGACACAAGTGTTTACATTTTCCTCATCCACACAAACACGGTTCGAATTTTTCAAGGAACATAAAATCATTTTTACAACATTCCTAATTCAACCGAGTGACACAAGTGTTTACATTTTCCTCATCCACACAAACACGGTTCGAATTAGTTACTAAAATAGCAACAAATTAATGGGGTTTCTTTATGCCAGATCGAGGCTCTGACCTGATTTCGAGCAAAGAATTCAAACTACAATGGGAACGCACGGAAGAAATAAGAAGTTTAAGTGGAATCACACTCCGTTGAGTGAAGTTCATCTGTGTATCTCGACGGAATGTCATTGGCTGACTTCCAATAATGGTTCTTACCGGCTTTAGGGTCGTTTTTGACCCTGCCAAAATGGACCATCCACGGATCTTTTGAGAAACATACCCGCCAGGTACTTGTGTCGTAAACCTCCTCCCCCAATGAAAAGAGTACGAAACATGTCATTTTCAGTGCGGCGATGATAAACTCGGTACTGAAAGGTTTATGTAGATAGATAATTCACTATGATAGATCTAGATCAATTTGGTGATCTCTTTAGGTATACCACACGTCGTTTGCACCAAAGAGCCAAAGGCGAAATTTGAAAAGTGCCAGTAATTCCTAAACTGTATTACATTTCCATTCAATAGAGATTTTGAACGGTTTAGAATTTGAAATTAATGCATACTTACAATATTTGTCAAAAATATTTGTCAAAAATATTCAAAATTACCTCCCTTACATATGAATTTAGAGTAAAATAGTATTTGTAATCTATCTTCGTCTTGAAGCATAATCTTGAAATCCAGCACGTTGAATTAACTCAATGTGAAGTGTTTTTACAAATATTTGTAATCGACTCTGTGACCTGCCCATTATGTTGACTCTAGTCTAGAGCACGAACAAATGCAAAATATTACCGCTCACAGTTGGACAGTACTTAGGAGCTCACTTGCTTCTGCAAAATTGATTTTATATGATCGTCAAAAGCAGTAGCTCGTCCTGAACTTGCATGGTGTTAATGGGCGGTGGAGACAGGGTACGAATGGTAACAAGCCAAAAATCGCTTTTTTCAATCAAAGTTGCAAAAGATTTTCCTGTGACTTAATAAACTGATAATTAATGTAAATGACTATACAAAATATTATACAATGCTCGTGGGAAACATCGACTTGCCAAATGAATTATATAGTAAAACAACCACATGACCTTTTGTTTAGGCCTACTCATAAACACATAAGCAGGTCACGGTCAAGCCAATCCGTTTCTATGTGTATTGATATTTATGTGACATGTCTTAATCGGACACGCGGCCTCCACAATTTTCTCATCTGGAAAGGCTTGAATACCAAGTATTTAATTAAAAAAATATATAGCATAGAAACTTGAATTACTTTGAGATAAATAGGCATAATCTAAAAGAAAGTCTAACCTTGCGATAAAATGTATAAATTCCACACCTAAAGTAAACAAGACTTAACAAAGTCACATATCAAACGTCATCACTTCTCCAAATGACTTCACTGTGTAAATAAACAAGCAAATTCATTGACTATAGATATCCCTCGCCGGAAGTATTTTGTTTACTTTGTATGTATATGGCTTCACCAATCAGGGGCAGTAACTCTGAATTTCATTGTCGAAGCAGGTTATTCCAACCATTCGAACCGAGCAACCCCGACGATATGCACATCTCCTTTTTGTAGTAGAGCTTTCCACAAAATTTCACTGAAATCCAGCCAATAGTTTCCAAGAAAAAGAGCGGAAACGAATGTGTATGTATATTGTTTCACCAATCAGGGGCAGTAACTCTAAATTTATAAGTCGAGCCGTGTAACCCCGCCGATATGCGAATCTCCTCTTTGTAGTGAAGCTTTCCAAAAATTCATTGAAATAGGGTCAGTGGTTTCCAAGAAATAGCGCGGTCCAAACGAATATTGCTCTATATGTATAGCTTCACCAATCAGGCAGTAACTCTAAAGTCGAACCGGGTAACCCCGATGATATGCGGATGGACGGAAGAATGGACGGAAGGACGGACGGACGACGCAAAAGCATTATCCCCCGATGATTTCATTGGCGAGGGTATGAATACATGTATAACTACACACAGTGACGTGCGCAGACTTACCGGACATAAAAATAAACTTCAAAACATGAAGGTAGGTAACTTCAAGCTTGATTATTTCAGTTGTCTTTGGGAAATTTGCAGAATTTCTAGATTGTCATGTTTTAACAGATCCTAATTTGCTTTATGCTTGTCATTTGTGAGCTTACAATCGTGTATTCAATGGCAAATATAGATCTTATGTCTTAAGGAATAAGGTATGCAACCCATCATAAGCACCATTGAAGAGCCAGAGGCAAAATCTGAAAAGTGCCAGTAACTACTAACAGTGTTACATTTCTATTCCAAATACAAACATAAGCATTTTGTACGGTTTAGAATTTTGAATTAATGCATACTTATGGAAATACATTTGTCTTGGTTTGATCGTAAAGGTTCTCTTACTCTAGGCACTTTGAGTGGGCTGCGTTTTTTACTGCGATACTCTCTAAATGTTCAATTTAAATGATTTTACGATGACTATTCGCCGTACATGGTTTTTGGATAATTTAACTATAAGCCGTAAAGATCATGTTCTATTCGCCGTACACATCTAACTTTTTGTTTTGTTAAATATCTTGCTTAATTTCTGGATTTTGGTTTAAACATTCTTCGATACCTTCATATTCTATAATTATGTTCTCTAGCTCAGTACTCAAAAAATCGGAAATATCCGCATGTATTTCAAATAAATTGGTCCTAAACGCCAAAAGCATGCTTTGTTTATGGTACCAGTCGTCGGATGATCGGTCCTCAAATCCATCCGTCTTGTCAATTAACAAAACGATCTACTTACAAGAAAAGCTTTATATATCCGCCATGTATGTACACCAACAGATTATCAAACATATCACGGTTAAAACCATCAAAACTAATTTTTCATGAGTTGTTACATTTTGTGTCATTCAACTCTCGCTTCGCTGGTAATCTATTTCCGGTGTTGATGATAGACGGTATTTGATGACGTTTAAAATCATTTTCTCCTTTTGCCTAAATGTTTTCCCAGGTTTTTTTTTTCAATCACAGAATTAAATCTAGGTCTTGTTTAGGACAGTGATTTTAAAATATAATGTTGAAACAAACATTAAACTCAAAAGCACATTTGCTTTTGTAAACGACAACTCTACCAAGGGAGATAAATTACTCTTCGATGAAAGTATTTTGTATCGCAGCCTCGATTTGGTAAAAAATCCATATTTCAATCGCAATATCTACCAATAGATGTCGCCAGCGTCGATTATCATCTATCTCGAGTGGGCATTCTGGGTTAACTACTTTCAAGATGTCAGCGCACCTAAAATGTATACACGTGGTACTTCCTGTCACGCGGCACATTTGCTTCACATGCTTGCATAAAGTAAAATGAATAATCTGATTTGAATTATTCATTTTATTAGATGAAATTGAGACGAAAATCAAACTTAATTTTGTTGCAAATGTAGGTTTTTTTTGCAATTTTCTGCTTGCTACTTTTTGGCGACAGGATTTCGGAGTTATGCGCACTGCGTAGTGATTAAGCCAAAAATGGATACCCAGAATGCCCAAATCAGTCAGTCTATATATAGTGGAGCTTCCTGGTAACAATTTTTGGCCGAATTGTGCATTTTTTGATAAAAGCATGATACTTGGCACACACCTAGATGGGTCCAAAAGAAAAAGATTTAGGGTGTCACTCCTCAACGAAACGGGCCTCTTAAATATATAGTAAAATGGGTCAATTTGGCAGCTTCTAGCTCCTCTCAGAAGTCTTTGTGGCACCTTTTACTTAGTCTGCCTGACAGACCATTTCTTTGTCTTTAATTTACTACCAAGAAAGTGGTATCAATAGCACCATCAGCTAAAATCACGCACCCGTGAACACAGCCACCCTTGAAATTTGCCATCTATTTCGGGATCTGCATGTGACACACCCCCATGAAAGGTCACGACCGCGCAAGAAACTAGTTCCCAACAAATTCATTAAAACACATCCTAGCAGTACACTGATGGTCTGCCAGTGTATAGAACCACATTTCATGCATCTGCCTATTCTATAGACACAGAATCAATGCAACAAAAGGAGTGAATCCATTTTTGACGGAACTATGTTTGTATACTACGACCCGGAAGCATTTCCCGTTGTGGAGTGTCTCCTATATAATGAAGGATTTTACAAAAAAATTACCAAATCTGTCTCAGGTTAGTGCTTTATGGTGTTTCCAAAGAGAAAACATGAAAAGAGTCTAAAATTTGTCTCTAAATAACAACCAAGTGGCATTTTAAAAAGGGCCCCCTAACTGCAAAACGATGTCTTTAATGCAATTCTGGGTTGAGACCCCCCTGGCTTACTTGAATTGGAATAAATCAGGAATTTATGGTCAGATTTCCAAAAAATAAAAAGATACTTACTCTGTCGTCCTTACGCTTTCACAGTAAGATGCATTTCTTGAAAATATTGCATAAAACAATGCGGAAAAAGGTGCTATTTTAAGACAAATGTCCCTTTTCAGGCTGAAATCCTATTTTTATCATTTATATACACTTTAAACTGTAAAAACTAAACTCGAATTTTGTAAAAGTATTACTTTAGTGCAGATATATATTTTTACAATAAAATGAATAAAAACAAAGACTGATTTGGGACAGGAAATGGCCACTACTGGCCAATTAAGCCTCTTAAATCGGATTATGACCAAAGTAAGTATTGGGGAGAGTTAAGGGTTTTTCGCCTTTTCCTACGATGTTTTGAATTTGGAAATACAGCAAATCGTTACTATGCAATTAGTAACACTATTTAAAACGAAACTCGTAACTCCTGTGACAAATTAGCAGAAACAGGGCACGTAAAAAGGGGCCAAAATGACAAAATTATCGATTTTCTACTAAAATTCGTTATTTTGTGGACCTAAAAAATCTTAAAAACGATTGAAATATTTTATACAAGATTCTTCGTGCTATTTCCCGTCTTCAGATATTCAAGTTAGCCGAAAACCGTGTCTTTTAGAAGGAAAAACAAAGGTTTTAAAGACAATACAAATGTGAAAAACACACGAAACAGAAATCAATAGTAAAATAATTCTTTATAGGATAAAGGGTTTCTGCATTCTATTTCCATTTAAAAATGCTTTCAAAATATCTTTGAAATTCATAATTACTGCATACGTATTTCTCCTACATGAAAATGGTTTTGTATAGGAAATAGAAGGAAATCACGAAGGGGGGGGGGGCATACAAAAATGGGGGGGGGGGGGGGGACCTAAATGTTAAACATTAAAAAGTCATTTTCTGTTATTGAAATGGTTAAATATGTATTAAATCGATTTAAAATCCAGAATTTTGTAATAATTTGCTTTATCTATTGTGCGATAAGCAAAACAAAGGACATTTTGTGCAAAAAAGGTTCATTTCAAATCAAATTTAATGAAAAAATCATGTCACGCACCTTTTTAAATTTAGGCGGGGTGTTTCTGGGATAAAGGGTTTTTCGCCTTTCCAACGATATTTCTAAGCTAGTTTCGCTTTGAACTAGTACTAAACGGAATTACCTATCCAAAAATACACAGGAATTGACAACACAAGCAACCAAGCCCATTTGATGTGGTTTCTAACGTTGTCTTTGTTCTTTTTAACATTTTTTAATTTTTTTAAATTCAAGTAAAAATATGACGTAAATTTCGAAAATATCGTCTACTTTTCACAAATTCTTTACTTTCAGATCAATTGAAGCAACTTCAAACACAAAAATGTGGCCAAAGTTGAAATTTCGTAATTTTCACTTCTGGCTCATATAGGTGTCACTCCTCAACGAAACGGGCCTCTTAAATATATAGTAAAATGGGTCAATTTGGCAGCTTCTAGCTCCTCTCAGAAGTCTTTGTGGCACCTTTTACTTAGTCTGCCTGACAGACCATTTCTTTGTCTTTAATTTACTACCAAGAAAGTGGTATCAATAGCACCATCAGCTAAAATCACGCACCCGTGAACACAGCCACCCTTGAAATTTGCCATCTATTTCGGGATCTGCATGTGACACACCCCCATGAAAGGTCACGACCGCGCAAGAAACTAGTTCCCAACAAATTCATTAAAACACATCCTAGCAGTACACTGATGGTCTGCCAGTGTATAGAACCACATTTCATGCATCTGCCTATTCTATAGACACAGAATCAATGCAACAAAAGGAGTGAATCCATTTTTGACGGAACTATGTTTGTATACTACGACCCGGAAGCATTTCCCGTTGTGGAGTGTCTCCTTAGAGGTAGTGCCACGCCAGATTTGCCCTGTGAGGGCGGCCATGTTGATTTTCAAAATGACGGATATTTCATGTCAAAGAGGGCTATTCACTCTGTTGCCGACCAAAGTTATCACTTTGAAACACTAAATCTACCATATTCAATTGGAAAAAAAATACTTCTGAACAATATTTGCAACTAAAAATGTAATCATCTTTAGGAATGGCAACATTTTTTTGCCAAGACGGCCGCCATTTTGGCCTTTTAAAGCTGTTCTATTACAGCGTGGAAAACAAGCGTCTTCTTTCTAATAAACTGTATCGCATTCCATGGTATTTTATTCTAGACACATAGACATGAATGGATTAAGGCCAGCAGTTTGTCCGTAATGATGAATTTACTGTCCAATGTGGCATCAAACTTGGATGCCTTGTATGCTTTAAAAATGTCTAATCGAAACTGTGAGAACATGTTGTAATACCAACAATTTGAACATGTTTCGTAGATATTTTCAAAAGGAAATTGTCGTGTTAATGCAGTTAATGGTGTAAAAATAGATTTATATCCAATATGGCATCAAGATGGCCACCACTCTAGTTTTAATACGGTTTTATAAATCAATAGAAGAAGAAAAATCTCAATGATAAATACCTGATACCTAGTATATATATTTATGTTGCCTTAAATGCATATGAATTCTTATTTTTCAGTAAAGAAATGACCGCCATAGTGGCCTTTTTAGAAATAAGCATAGCCAAACTATGATTTCTTGCCATTTATTTTTATCAAATGTCTTTCTTTATATTTAAAAGAGTTGCACAATAATTTGTAATTGACGTTTTTTGTCTCGTAAAATCATTAGACCGGTCATTTCAAACGAGTCAATTTGTGTTTAAAACTGTTTGATATCATTCTATAGCTTCCAAAATGTTGTCGTGTTGGTTTATGAAGGTTGTTCCATCATGGAAACAAGAACTTATATATCTATAATGGGTACTAAAACGCATCAAACCTTAACTGATTATAATGAGTTTCAACTTAAGGTGTATTAACCCCATATAAAAAGCCGTTTTATTGTGGCTTTCCTAAAGAATCTGAGATAAGTGTCACAAACAATTATCTTTAAAAATGACATCGTAGACTGTGACATCCGTAATACAGGATCATGGTGGGTTGCTGGTTCAAATATCAGTAGCCTTTACTTCAGCTTGTTACATGGTTAATACTACATAATTATGCACGCAACTTGTACAATTCTATGATCATCAAGTCGTTTCTGAATGGTTTTGCTATTTATCTATACGATTAAATCTAGATTTATCTAAGTGTGTAGGCATACATTGAAATTGTTTAGACTCAAAAAATGTCATACACATCTAAAGTAACATAGTTGTTTGTGTTCTAGACTGATAAAAACCCTTTCCCTTTCCTTGGCAGTAATTTCCCGATACAGATAGATAATCGGATGTGCTATTTAAATATGGATGTTCCGTATCTGTTAATGGTTGCTAAAAGCCTTGCAGTAGCCGACTTTTCGACACACTAGTAAAGGGCAGAACCAAAAGCCTCCACCTGCAATATATACTGACTGGCTTTAAAAACGCATCACTTATTTTTCAAAATATTTTCGTAGTTAAAGTCAACAGGGTCAAATTTCTACTTCTGATATATATTTCAACCAATAAGACACGATATCCAATAAAATTTATTGCAGTCAGTTACCACATTATTTCGCATGACGTCAACGTGCAAAATATGGATAACGTTTACGTAACTACACCTTAGGTGACCAATTAGATTTTTGTTTTCATATTCCATATTCAAATGGTCAGGAGTTACTTTTATTTCTCAACCAATTTGATTAAACAAAAAATAAAGCCAAGAGACCAAAGTTCGCTCAGCACACACAAATTTTTGAATTATTCTAACCGGGTGTTTGTCAACGAGAATGGGTGAGACGTTTAAATGTAAACCAATCGACGATTTTTCATTTTCATTAACGTAGTCAATCTACAGGGATTGCTGCTGAGCATCAGCGTCTTGATCAACCGTTTAAAACGAGCTTACGTCAAGATAATAACATACGTCAACGTCAATTACGTAATTGGTTTACAACAACGTTTTCAACTGCAATTGTAATACAAAAATGTTGCTACTGACAAACTCTTGCCATCACAGTGAATTAACGAATAAGATATTGTGGTTTTCACTACTTGCGATTATGCCCGTGACAGATACTTACAGAAAGTCATCATCAGATCAGGGTGCGTTGGACCTAGATATGATAAAAAACGAACGCCAAAACTTTTGAATAATCTCCAGCAATATATGGTAGATAATTCAAGACCAAAAGAATAAAGATTTTGTTTCAACTTAAGGGTCAACGAGGTCACGATTGTGGAACGTTTTTCATACTCAGAGTGGAATTACGTCCTATTTAATAGAGAAAACTGTCAAATTCCTCACACCATCTCTCTTTAGATGGCTATATCTCAGTCATTTAATCGAATTTTTGTCTGAAATTTTCAGGAAATGTTGGGAAGATGTCAAGCTTATGTTTAATATATAATACTACAAAGTTGATTATGTATTTTGCATATTATTGCCGGATGAACTTTAGTGATGCGTTTTTAAAGCCAGTCAGTATATGTGTTTATCTAACAAGTTTGTAATGATGACAAAGTGATACAAACTCCAAAATGTTCTTCCTACCCAGATGGTTAGTATCCTTGAAATTTCTCAAGAATGATCCTTAGATGAAGTACGTTCAAAGTTGTTAAAAGAAATTGATTCTCAGTCAAACTGCTGGTGCTACGGCATGAGAAAAAGGGCAATTTTGCAAAATCATTGAGAAACGCTTCTTTTGCCAACCCGCCATCCAATCTCCTTGCAAATTGGAAAGAATTATTTCATTGGGCGAATGGCTTTAAGACATGCTTAGAAATTTGGCTGCCGTGGCACCAAAACCGGGTGGCCAAACAATAGCTTAATAATGAGCAAAAAGCTTCTGCTCGGCCCAACTAGTAGACCAATCAACCTGAAACTTGGCATAAATGGACCTGGGTTAAGAGAATATCCAATCCCAGGTGAGCGACCTAGGGCCATCATTAGTCATCTAGGCCCTCTTGTTTAATTGGTAATAAGATTTACTTTCAAGAAACAAAATATAGATTAATCATATTATTAGAAACAAGAGGGCCACTGGCCCTGAAGCGCTCACCTGAGATAATAATTTTCTGTATATGATGTAGCTAGCCTCTAAATGCAATATTTTTACTAAGATTTTGACCTAGATACCTATTTCACAACTCCAATTATGACCAATATTCAATTTTGTCAGATATAATGCAAACAAAAATTCTGAGTAAGTTGCGGACAATCATTCTGAATCAAGTTAAGGTTAATTGGGCAAATTTTGTAACCTCCAAAGTGCACAATCATAGGTTTTTTCTAAGTTTTGACACCATGCTATAGTTTATGACCTCAGATGACACAATTTCAAACTTGTCCAAGATTCATCAAAATAGTTGTCTTTACCAATTTTCAGAGGACAGAGGTGGTGCAGTACACATTACACTTAAAACACAGGGGTCACTGGTTCGATTCCCTGTCGATCTGCTGCATATCCAGTCTTTCGGATGCGACTTTAAACCAAAGTCCCTTCTACATATGACCTTAGCTGTTGAGTGGGATGAAAAACTCCATACAATCTAACCAATTTTCAGGTTCATTGGGCAAAAAATAATACCACTACAGTATACAGTACATACAAGGTTTTACTAAGATTTGACCTTGTGACCTAATTATGACACAAGATGACCCAATTTGAACTTGTCAGAGAATTGATCAAGACAACCATTCAGACCAATTTTCAGGTTTATTGGGCAAAAAAATAGACCTGTAGAATGCACACAAGGTTTTACTAGGATTTGATGTCACGACCTAGTTTATGACCCAATATTATTCAATTTCAAACGTAACCGAGAATTGATCACGAAAATCATTCTGATCAATTTTCAGGTTGACTGGGCAAAAAAATGTGGCCTCTAGAGTGCACACAGTTTTACTAAGATTTGGCCTCGTGACGGTGACCTAGTTTAAGACCTAAGATGACCCAATTTCAATTTTGTCCGAAAATTGATCAAGACAATCATTCTGATGAATTTTAAGGTTGATTGGGCAAAAACTGTGGCCTCTAGAATGCACACAAGGTTTTACTAAGATTTGACCTCGTGACCAAGTTTATGAGCCCAGATGACCTAATTTCGAACTTACTCGAGATTCTATCAGGACAATCATTCTGACTAATTTTCAGGTTGATTGGACAAAATATGTGACCTCTAGGGTGCACACAAGGTTTAACTAAGATTTGACCTCATGACCTAGTTTATGACCCAATTTTGAACTTGTCCGAGAATTGATCAAGACAATCAATTTTCAAGTTGATTCCCCTATGATTGGGCAAAAACTGTGGCCTCTAGAGTGCACACAAGGTTTTACGAAGATTTGACCTCATGACCTAGTTTATGACCCCAGATGACCCAATTTCGAACTTGTTCGAGAATTGATCAAGACAATGATTCTGATGAATTTTCAGGTTGATTGGGCAAAAACTGGCCTCTAGAGTGCACACAAGGTTTTTCTAAGATTTGACCCCGTGACCTAGTTTTTGACCCCAGATGACCCAATTTCGAAATTGTCTGAGGGCTGATGGAAATAAACTTGCTGAGCAAAAATGAGTATATTCGGACAAAATATTTGGCATCTAGAGTGCACACAAGATGTTGACGGACGACGCACGACGGACGACGTACGCCGGACACAGCTAGATCACAATAGCTCACCTGAGCACAAATTTGTGCTCAGGTGAGCTAAAAATGGTAAACTGGAACATTGTCCCTTAAAGGGGGACGAGCTAGGCTGTCGAAAATGCAAATGACACAATAATTACAAACCAGAAATAACGTATGAAATTACCAATCTGAAGGGGTAGATAATTTATGTCCATTGTTAGCACTCCACGAGCTTTATTAAGTATTAAAATCCAAGTCAATTAATAACATGCTGGCGTCCTTGTTAGCTCACCTGAGCACGAAGTGCTCAAGGTGAGCTATTGTGGTCGCTTTTTGTCCGTCGTCAGTCCGTCTCTCCGTCTGTCCACAATTTGTTGTTACCACTCTAGCATCCACAAATATTGACCAATCTTGACCAAACTTGGTCAAAACATGTATGACCATAAGATCTCGGACGAGTTCGATTTTTGGTCAGATCGGACCAGGAAGTCTGGAGTTATGTGCCCCTGAATATCAAAAAATAGCTAGTTTAGACTTTGTTACCACTCAAGCATCTACAAATATTGACCAATCTTGAACAAACTTGGTCAAAATATGTATGACTATAAGTTCTTGGACGACTTCGATTTTGGGTCAGATCGGACTAGGAAGTCCAGAGTTATGTGCCCTTGAACGTCAAAAATGGCTAGTTTTGACTTTGTTACCACTATAGTATCTACAAATATTGACTAATCAAGACAAAACTTTGCCACAATGTTGGTAACTATAAGATTTTGGATGAGTTCGATTTTCTGTGTGATAGGAGCAGGAAGTCTGGAGTTATGTGCCCTTGAATTTGACAAAATTGCTAGTTTTGACTTTGTTACCACTCTAGCATCTACAAATATTGACCAATGAAGACAAATATTGGCCATAATGTTAGTAACCTTAAGATCTTGGATGAGTTCGATTTTCAGTGTCATCGGAGCAGGAAGTCAGGAGTTATGTGCCCTTGAACGTCAAAAATGGCTAGTTTTAACTTTGTTACCGCTCTAGTATCTACAAATATTGACCAATCTTAACCAAACTTGGTCAAAATATGTAGAACCATAAGTTCACGGATGAGTTTGATTTTGAGTCAGATCGGACTAGGAAGTCCGGAGTTATATGCCCTTGAATGTCAAAAAAGGCTAGTTTTGACTTTGTTACCACTCTAGCATCTACAAATATTGACCAATCAAGACAAAACTTTGCCACAATGTTGGTAACTATAAGATCTTGGATTAGTTTGATTTTCAGTGTGATAGGAGCAGGAAGTCTGGAGTTACGTGCCCTTGAATTTGACAGAATTGCTGTTTTCGACTTTGTTTACACTGTAGCTTCTACATTATTAACTAATCAAGGCAAAACTTGGCCACAATGTTGGTGACCATAAGATCATCGATGAGTTAAATTTTCAGCTTGATTTGGCCAGAAAAACAAGAGTTATTAACCCTTTAATTTCATAAAATCACCGTTTTCGACTGTATTTTCTCTCTAACAAACAAATATGGACCAATCAAGACACAACTTGGTCGCAATTTTGGTGACCATAATATCTTAAATGTTTTAATTTGTCAGATTGATTGGATTGAAAAAACAGAGTTGTGTGCCCTTGACGATTACAAAATTGCCGTTTTCGACTTTGTTTTCTCTCAAACAGCAATAAATATTAACCAATAAAAAAAACTTGGGACATAATGTTGATAAGAATTTCTTTACCAGAACAGAGTTATATGCCCTTTACTGTGACAAAATTGTTGTTTTCTTCCACTTTGTTTTGACTGTAACTGCTTCAAATATTGATCATTCAAGATTATGAAAGCAGTTTTCAGCTGGATCATATAAATTTCGCATCTTAAATTATGTGCTCTTGAACTTGACAACTTTGGGACTTTCATTCTATGTAGGTGCAGGTGAGCGATTAAGGACCATCATGGCATCATGGTCCTCTTGTTTTTGTTTTGTAACGGCTACATATGCACAACCTTCAAAAATCAATTACGTCAGAGATACGTCATCTGTGCTCAGCGAGATTTAACACACCGTACAACCGGCTGCGTCGAAAGTCAGCGAAGACAGATTCGGCATCCGATGTCATGTGCATGGTAGGTCAAATGAATTTGTGACCCATCACGCTTAAAGGGACCTTATCGGCTGTGTGAAAAATATCGATCCTAGTCAGTCTGCGCAATCCGCGCAGCCAGACTAGGGCCAATAATTTTCATTTTTACGTACTTTTTATGAATCTGGAATGTTTTCCATATCTTATTATATGTTCATTACTCTCATATGAAATCTGATTGACCTGTGCCGAGTCAGATCACTTTGTACAAATTTGAATTTTTGTACACCTGATAAGGTCCCTTTTAGCGTGACGAGTCACATTTACTTTTATAAATAAACGAAAGGATCTTTGGTATTCTATAGTTGATAAATACGCGTATAAATGTTCAGTGCTTGTACAAAATAAACCTTTTCACGTATTCCTCGCAAATAAGGTCACATTCATCGACACAGCCGGTTGTACGGTGTGTTAATACCGTGGAGGTGTGTCTCGTTGACCTTGACCGTGTCTCGTTTTGAAGTAAAGATTGATCTATAGCAAAGGAAAGATGTTTTTTCGCCGAGATTGAGGTTTTTATGCATTGCTAATTGTTTTTCCATGCACAAATATGAGTTCCCGAACAGTTCGGAAGCATAAAAACATAGAATGAGCCCCTTTAAAAGACGAAATAAAAACGCTGTTTAATAATTGTTGAAGCTTTGATTTTTAGTCATCAAAAAGGTGGGGTTTTATTTCGAACTAAAAGTTTAATTCTACCAATCAGCGGTCAGTTTAATACATAGCGTTATGACAGATTGATATGTTCTTTATTATGACAGGTCTTTGACAAGAAACAATGCATAATTTAATTTTATCGATATGAGTACCAATAGCTAACAGGAACCTAGGTCCAGACCGCGTGAGCAGAATTTGTTTCTCGTTCTAGTTACAGATAGATTCAAATAGCCGCAGTGCATGCATCCTATGTATCGGTTGCAAAATACATATGCTGAGTCAAAAAAGAAAGTGTGCACAGGGTATTACTGGAATTTTTATCTTAAGTTTGAATATTGATATTTTAATATTGGTATCAAGTTAAAGATAATTCAATTGCCTATAAGAGGGTGTATTTTTAAATGTGTGAAATGTAATATTGATTTTGATTTTTTAAGATATTTGAGATAGGTGTCAATTTCAAAATTCACAGAACATGCTGACGGACGAGATGTGGTTGAAAAATGCAATTTCCATGGGACATCTGCTTCAATTTTTATTATGACATGTCTTCAATGAATGGTGACAAATATTTTAGGTCTCATTGATCGAACATAATAGTCCTTGGGCCAGGACCAGGAAAATGGGGTAAGTATTACCAGAAAAAAGGACAAAAGGACACCTATATATATTTGTAGATATACATCTGACGGATGTTTTTCAGTGATGATATCCGACATGAAGAGTAGCTAAATATGTTTTACCCTTACCTTTATATAGGTACCCTTCACGACGTGAATGACAATCTGGTTTGGTGTAAGGGAAAGGGAAAAATTAATAAAAAAATATCAAATGAATGTATAAATCTATTTATTTGAATCCATACGTATGAGCATGTATTTCACTACTTATGAATCATGATTTTTTAAATTATGTAATTATTATGACGTCATTACTCCTCTTCAAAATATGCTTTATGTGCAATCAAGTATAAGAATTGGCCGAAATATTCGAAAAAGTATTTTTCTATAATTATCATTTATTTCTAATTCAAGAAGACATAGTTTTTCATAAAGTACATTATCTTAGAAACATTTTGAGCGTTGTTTGCACTCTGGCCGTCGGGGCTTTTGACTGTAACCCTTATCTTAAACCCTTCACCCTATCATTTTTGCATTCAAATTTATAACACTTATTTGGTCATATTTCCATTGAATATTATTGACCTACAGGTGTCAAAATGGTATCAAATGAAAGCTAATGACTCGCTCTTTTGTTTGTAGTTATCTTATTCAAATTATCTCATTTGCATATTCATGAATATTAATGATTTCCCTAAAAAAATCCATTTTTGGCGAAAATTTTGATAAATACTTTCCAAATCAAGGCGTTTCTTTTCAGGGGGAATTTTGGAAAACATGATTTTTCTTAAAGAACATTTTATTAGAAACATTTTGAGCCTTGCTTACACTCTGGCCGTTGGGGCTTTTTGCCGTAACCCTTATCTAAACCCTTAGCCCCATCAAATTACTTATGTAGATTTTGAAAATGAATTCGGCCATATCTTCATTGAATATTTGCACACGGTTGTCAGAATGGTATCAAATGAAAGCTTATGACTTATTCTTTCATTCTAGTTATGTTATGCAAATTAGCTCATTTGCATATTCATGAATTTTCCTAAAATTGCGATTTTCTACGGAAATTTGGTAAATACTTTCCAAAACGAGGCATTTTTGTGCAGGGGAATTACGTAAACATATTAAATCTTAAAGAAAATTAATATATCAAACATTTTGAGCGATGTTTGCACTTAATTTGGCCGTAGGGGATTTGGGTCATAAACCTTATCTAAACCCTTAACCCTATAAAATTGTTCAGTCATTTCATAACGTTTTTGGTCATGTCTTGGTTGAATATTGACCTACAGATGTAAGAATGGTATCGAATGAAAGTTTATGACTTGCTCAATAATTTACCATAAATTTTATGCAAATTACCTTATTTGCAAATTCGCGAATATTAATGACACTACTTAAAACTGTGACCCTTTTTGCGAATTAGTTTTTGTTTGGTAAAATTGTCATATCTCTGCCATTACTCTAAAACTTTGCACATACCTCTATGACCATGGTACCAACCTCAAGACAGATATATATTGCTCTAGCATTTAATGTCGAGCAATTTTTACCTTTTTGTTGCCTAGAAATTCTTCATCAAACTTTAAAAATGAGCATCTTTCAAACATCTGTCACAAATAAGTTTGTTTCTGTCATAACTTTTGCTTTCAAACTTGGCATATGCTCTTGCTTCTAAGATCAGCATCTGTTATGTTATCTAGTAACAGTAACTGTTAATGTTCATTCGTTTGGCATATTCACTCATTTTCATGCAAGATTCAATCATTTTTTAGCATCCGTAATTTTGCATCTTACTGTAAATCTGCTTAAATATAAGGGCTAAACAACCCTTTTAAACGTAAAATAATACACCCCAAATCCAATATCAGATAGAAAATAATGTCCCTAATGTTTAGGAAAACACTGATACAGTAAACTGAATACATTATTATAAATAATTGTTAAATATTTTAACACTTTCTTTGCACAATTTACACAAATGATTGAATGATTATGATGATGAACAGAACTGATTAGATGGTTCAAATGATCTCGTTTGATTCTTTTAGAATTCAAAGTAGAATCAAAACACATGGATTAACAAAAAGGGCAACTGCAATATATTGAAAGTTTATTGACATCGTTTAAAATTAAGGTTGTAGGTCGTATACATGTATAGCAGATTCTTTAGGGGATAGCTAGATCTATGACAGAAGGTATAAATTTTGCAATTACATGTATAGTGTTTTCATTATTATTACACAGCGTTCTTTGGATGATATGTGCACTTCCAAGGAGTATGATCTTCTGCAGTTCCTCGATAATTGGTGCACCAGGGATTTGTTTGAATATTTTGTCAAGTCCCTTACGACTTGTACAGTTGTCGTCTCCATACCCCACATTCTGGCTACTTCTATCTCAAGGTCTTTGTATTTTGATAGTTTCTCAAGTGCCTGAACGAAGACATTTCTTTCATAAGGAACCGTCATGTCAATCATGATGAACGTCTAGTCCAATTTGTTCTTAATGATTTCTGGTCTGTTAGCCCTGATCTCTGTACCAGTATTCACCGACATGTCCCTCTACGACAGTTTTTGGTTGATGTTCATACAATTTTTTGTTTGCTGGGAGTCCAAATTGCTTGCAGATTTTCCAATGAATGCACCCTGCTGCCTTGTCATGTCTTTGAATGTACTATGTCGCCACTAATGTTGGACAGCCTGAGACAATTTCATCATATTGGTTGCATATTCTACACTTTGGATCTGTACCATCTTTGATGATCTTGTTGTGATATGCTCTTGTAGCCAAACTCTGATCTTGTGCTGCTATCACCATTCCCTCTGTTTCTGCATTGAGACCTGCAACAGAGAGCCACTTATGTGTCTGATCATGGTCAACATCTGGTTTGTCAAACCTTACGGGTATTGCCCATGCATTGATTTGGCTTTCCATGTTTGTGTCATCCTCTTTTGGGCATTTGCCTTTGTCCGTCTTGTTCTTTTGGCATACTCTGTGACGGATTCTTCTCCATTTCTTGTCGTTTGTGCAATGTTCAGTTCTTGAATGAATGTTCTGGTTTGCTCTGAGATTGAGTAAACTTTCTTGTTACGTTCATGTTCCCGGATCAGATGTAGCAGATTGTCTTGTGTTGTCTCCAAATACGTGTTTATGCCATCTCAATCTATGAGAGGCCCCTACCACCGATCTTTCGTGGTAGGTACAATCTTTCAACGTCAACCTTTGGGTGGTGCATTCTTTCTGTTGTTAGTAACTGTCTGGTCTTTGTGTCAAGTTTTCCGTTTTTCTTGCATTTGCCAGTTTATGGATTCAATCTTATCTGCAGCTTTTAGCTCACTCTTGATGGCAAGCCTTAACTCTTCTGTAATACTCTTTTCTGATCTTTTCCCTCATTGCTGCATGTTGAATTCCGTCACCTTCATTAACACAAGGTATTTGTATTTAGCGTCTTGGTCTAGTTTCTTGATGATGTTGTCTCTTTCTAGCTGTATGTCAGATGTTGATGTTAGTTTTCCTTTTTTGAAGGTGGCTTTTAGACACTTGTCCAGTTCAAATTGCATACATATGTCATCACTAAAGACCTTTACTGTCTCGAGCAGTTGTTTTTGCTGGTGATCGTTCTTGGCAAAGGTCTTTAGGTCATCCATGTAGAAAAGGTGGTTGATCTTCTTACCTTGGATTTCATATCCATGTCCAGTGTCATTCAGCATGGTACTGAGAGGGGCAAGAAACAAACAGAAGTAGAAGGGTGATAGTTATGTGACTTTGCTGGCAGATGGTTAAGTCTTGAACTTCTTTGGCCTTGGTTTGAAACCTACCGGATGAGGACTCCCACCACGCCCATTTATTTGGGACCACAACCTTTGACCTAGTTACCCTGACCTTTGAGTTTGACCTACTTTTAAAAAACTTAAACTTTAAAGGGCTTACAACAGAAATTTATCCTTAACCCCAAATGCTGTCAAAAACACTGTATACTGAGTCCCCCGTCTCTTTCTTGTCTCCTTTTAGATCTACACGCAGTTTACCTATAATTGTCCATAATTTGTCAACGAAGTAATACTTAATTTATTTGTGTTATTTTACCTTTTGAATTACGGTATAAAACACCCATCATATTTACATTGCAACTAGAAATGTCTCATTTCAGCAATCTAAACACGCAGGAGCATATTGTTTTACTCTTGTCTGTCTGTCTGTCCGTCCATCTGTCTGTATGAAAACTTAACACTGGCCTTTTCTCCAAAAATATTTGACATACAAAGCTATAATTTTGTATGTAACCTTCTTTTGAACAATGATATGAATTTTATCTGTTCGTGCAATATCAATATAACCTTCCTCAAGGTCATTCATTAACCCTTAACAATTCTTTACTCAAAAACTTAGCATAAAAACTTAACATTGCCATTCCTTGGGCATTTGTGTTTCACGATCTTGTTATTAAAGTTTTTATTAATATTCATAAGAATACTAATTAGTTTTGTGTAAGAGATGTCTTAACAAAATAACAGTTCAAAACTAAAATGTATGTTTTATTACTATAATAGTTTTAAAATGGTTTTTTTTGCGATTAGTTGAAGCTAATGCTGAAACTTCTATAAGAAGACAGTTGCCATGGAAACAAGAAGGTTGTTAAATTTTGCCTATCTGACACTTTGAAATGGAACAACAGTCAGAATTCATTAACAGGTTCAAGAAAATACAGAGGGTTTTCATTTTTGGCTTATGACATAATAATGCCATACTCCATATTGAAATTAAAGCATGTAATTTGCTCGGCTTATTACCTCCCTTTATGGATATACCTGTTGTGATTTTTTCCATATACATGCTGTGTAGGACAAATTATTCAACATGAATTGTATTTCTATGCATCTGGTTTATATATGCAGTTTATGCTTAGTATAGAAAGCAGTAAAGCCACATTATTTTAAACATTTCAAACCCTTGCACTGATTTTCAACTATCCAAACCCTATCAAATTTCAAATGCACATTCTGAGGTATAGCTACTCTGCAGAGTGGATATCATTGCATTTTTGTTCTTCCTTTGGATAGGTCTTTCAAGATATATAGGTGTCCCTTTGTCAATTTTAGTGGTAACTCCAGCCATATCTGGCCCAAGGACTATAACGTCTCATTCTGACGTTTGGAATTTTATTACGTTCATATTGCAAGATGTATTGCACGTCCTGCAAATTCTTTAACTGGACCCTAAGTTTAGCGAAACTCATTCGGAAAAGATGTTCGGCCCTACACCACACTCAGGACTAAATTTCACGCGTCCCGTGTGCCGATGACGATGTGTATAATGCAGCCGTAACGTAAGATTTTGGCATCTTGATAATGTTACAAACATAATGGTCTCAAATCGTCCATGGGCCGTCGTTCTGCCTTCGCCGATTACAATGTTGCTTTCATACGCTTGCTGCACTGAATCGCTATAAATTGTGTAGTCTTGAAACGTTGACGTAAAGGCGTCAACGTCATGTAACGATCTTGTCTAGCCATTGCTTAACCCGGTTTATCAGGCTGAAGCAAATCAACATGTATCCTATGTTTTGGAAACATGATTGCAAACGCATAATTTCATTAGGATGACATTTAAACTTCAACGACACATTTTACGCCGGTTCCAGACACTAGCAAAACTAACGTGTGAAATCTGTCGTGGTTACTAAGACGTAGCATCTTTGGATATACAGCATATTGAAATTTTATATTTGATTTAGCTTTTATACTCTTTGAATACAGATTTAAGACAATAGAGTTTATTATGAAATGTTTGTTTTGATAACCACGTGCAAAAAGGTGCTAACAGCTTATGATGAATATGCCAGACAATTAAATCCTCCAACGATGCTTGACATGCCAATAAACATGAGAAAGTTGATTAGTTAACTTCATATAGAATTTTGGTGAAGTTAATTGCCTCGGTTACGTAGATATATGAAGTAGAAGTATGCAAATTCTATTTTTTTACTCAGAATATGTTAAAAGACCAATTTAATTAGCTGAAAACAGCAAACACGTAACTTCTAAGTTGCTTTCAATTGTCAATTGTCTGGTTATAATTAAAAAAGAAAATGTATAGGTCATCACACTTATTAGTGAATTACAGGATTTTTTATCGTATACACTTGAAGAAAATGACGCAAAACAGTGAATGACGCAAAACAGTGGTAAGAGCAAACACGCATTTGTCTTGCTCTAAACAATCGATTTCCATCTTAAGAAAATCAGTTTTACATATAAGTCGAAAAATGGTGAATAGTAAAGACATGTCATATTGTCGAAAATCTGGTAGCGAAACATATATGGTGCGAACCATTAAAGTTGATACAAAAGAATGTAGAATGTTCTAGAATTTCTAGAATGTTCCGAATAACTGGAGCATTGTGCCTTAAAGTTTGCGAACTGAAACGTATTACACACGATCAATGGGTTTCAAGTCGGCTGATAACAGTCGCCAGACACAGCACTCTTTGGCTTTCAACTCCAGATGTCAAACCTCGGCCCTTGAAACTGTTCATTACACCACGTGCATACACGAACGAAATCTCCAGTAACAAATTTGAACTAGCGTAGTAATGATAATTGGAAAACCTCGTCAGGCCATGACCTTGTTATTTATTCGCAATGAAATACAGAATAGGTGTACTCTACGTTGGTCATATTCTCATATACTCGTCAAAATGATTAACTTGTTTGTGTAAATGTTGACAGTCTATTGGCTGGAGTTACAGCATGGTAAAACATTTAAAATCAAAATAAAAATCTATCAGTATTATTTTCATTTTTGCGAATCAAAAAAAAGTGCAAATACTAAGTGTCCCAGTAAGGTAATTTAGAAAGACGTTCACATTATCTCATTGAAAGACACACATGCAGAAAACTTCTCAGCTTTAAATGAGACTTTCATTGAAAGTCCAAAATAGTCGAGCAGAAAAAGTTTTGCTGTAACAAAAGATATATCGAAATCGTCAGTACATTGTACTTCGAAAATTTATTTGTAACTTTTTCCCATACACTTTCCAATACCTGTCTAGACGCAATTCCATTGAATTATTTTCTGTGGAGACACTTGAAGTCTAAAGTGTATTTCTCAGAACCATAACATTTTTCAATGTTGCTATCAAATATTCGGAGGGAATGCTGGAAAATTTATAGGACCACAAGTGAGTCAATTATCAAAAACTTTATCACAAGGGTAAATTAATGAAATCGACAGAACAGAAGTAATCTAGCCAACATCATTTGAAATTGAAATGACGTCAAAGAGGATGTGTTTGATAAATGCAAATTGTATGATATTTTTATGAAATTTCGTTTATTTATTTCAATACATAACATTCTGGTCTGCTATTGATGTTACAAAAATACAATTCGTATATAAGCTAAGATATATGAAGTAATAAGTGTTACCCTGTGTCATCGCCATATCAAACGAAAACGGCAATGCTTTTCTCAGAAATCGTCAGTACAAGTTAATGGCAGAAAACACTAACAAGAAAACAAACATGGACAGCTTCGTTTTTATGTCGTTAAACTAATATTAGAACGTTTACACGTTTATGAGAAAATCAAGTTTGAAATTTCAACCTTTATCAAGGTAAGACCTGGGTAATACACTTCCGGTAATATCGTTATATTTCGACTTATTCCGTGACGTCCGTAAGTCGGAGCATTTTTAAAGTACCTTTAGATGCAAAATCGCCTGTTTTCGTAACAACATAGACATAGACATATTTTATTCAAGTATTTAGGCCAATGGCCCATGATACAATATACAATACAAACATGAAAACATGAGTGACATAACAAAGATAATTCTGCAATGTAATGGTTAACAAATATAGTTTGAGTTTATTGGGGTTTTACGCCGTTTTCAACTACCAGGGTCATATCGCGGCGGCTGGAGCACCTATCCATGGATTCCTGTTGTTTCTCAAACCAGTACTACCACAACACCCTTACCGAGCCTCCAGCTGCTCGCCCACTTAGGTTAACGATTTCAAACCCATTGGTGAGTGACAATTTTGTCAGAAAGGGTATTAGCCGCGGCCGGGTATCGAACCCGGGACCTCTCGAATGAGGGTCAGATGCGCTACCAACTGCGCTAAGGCCGCGGCCTGGTTAACAAATATAATTACTTTTCTACCAATAACATAATTTTATATCGATAGATAAAAGGGGGAAAAGGTTTCTTTTAAAGCGTACAACAACGGAAATAATTGAGCGTGCTCAGATTTCCGGGCAATATTCTCAACAAAATTTGTGAACATATTTATAAATTGTATGTCCCTGAAATATTGCATTCGCAACATACAGATTTCGTTCCATAATTGGTAACGTAGCCCATTATCCAGGTCTTGCCATAACCTTTTTTAGTATGAATCTGATTTTGAAAGACAAAAGATATGTGATCCAAATATTTTTCTTCTCTTTTATTCTATCTAAATTGTATTTTTTGAATAAATACAATGTTGGTCATTTCGATTTTTTTGTATTTACAGATAGAATATAAAATTGAGTTATATGTTTTCATTTGTGTGAATATTATGATGTTTATGATGTTAGATGATTATTGATCTTAAATGTTATGATGCTAATAAAGCATTGATGATGACAATCCAGGGCGGAATAAATTTCATTTTCATAATATCGTTGGTTATAATTCAGATAAACCATTAGTTCTAATAATTTCTTCATTTTCTAAACATTTTAATACTCAAAACTTTTGAATCGCGTGATTTGAAAAATCCTATACAATTGGATTGTTTTCACTTAGAAAATCATAAATCTGAAAGGGGGTTAAATAGGGCTGCCTATCGGCCTGGAAAATGACTATATGACCCATCATTGAATAATCCACTTTCTAGCCATGGGACATGAATCAATTTGCACACTCTTGTAAATACACTTCAAATAAGTTGATTCACCGTGCCGGATTTCAAGATTATGCCTCAAGAAGAAAATGATTTACAAATATCTTTTTACTCTATATTCATATACAAGGGAGGTAATTTATAACAATTTTGTTAAATATTTCCGTAATTATGCATTAATTCAAAATTCTAAACCGTTCAAAATGCTTGTATTTGGAATGGAAATATAACACGGTTTAGGATTTACTGACACTTTTCAAATTTCGCCTTTGGCTCTTTGGTGCTAATAATGGGTTGTATACGTTAAACAATATGTAGGTAGAACTCCTCAGGACGATTTATACGGTACCAAAATATCCAAAATCGACGATATGTGTAAATATGTTTAAACAACAAAAACAAAATGGCGGGAAAAAGTAACATTTAAGTCAGTGGTCAGTCACATGCAAAAGATAAAAATAAAGAAAGTGCAGAACTAAAAAATACTTACTTTTGTTCGGTTTGAGCTACCACAGTCGTAAAGTCTGTACCTAAAAAGACGAACAAATTGATTTGTTTCATAATCTTACTTTAACAATCATTATTGCATAAAATGTGTGTTTTCAGTCCGTTATTAGCATTGAATACTAGTAACGGGAAGAAATCGGTCCGACATCGTGAAAACCGGTCTATATTCAGTGCGATATCGGACCGGCTTTGCACTCAAATATCTTCGATTATTGCATAAAATGTGTGTTTTTGGGCCGTTATCAACATTGAATAACGAGAAGAAACCGGGCGGATATCCAGAGAAATCGTGCGTTAATCGGCAGATTCACGTGCGATATCGGACCGGTTTTGCACTCAAATATCCTCGATTTGACCCTTCAAAATAAACAATTGTCTCTTTTCCCGCAAAATCCTCAACGTCTTACGTTAAATAAGCGACGTTCGCCTTTTGGCGCCAAATTATGACGTAACGTTGTTTTACCGACGTCATGCATAACAAAAAATTCTCGGAAGATTTATCAGAACAAAACAACAATGGCGGACATTTTCTTATCTCACCTCGGTTCATTTTTCGCACATATCAAGGAGTTTAGGGTAAGTAATCATTGGAATGTTATGCTTTTTATGCAATAATAGCGTCAATTCACGTACTTTTTGGTCGTTAATATTCGCAGAGGCCCGCAAAATACGAAAACGACCCTCCTGCTTCGCAGTCGGGCGTTAACGTATTTCTTGGGCCTCTGCGAATGTTAACGACCTAAAAAACGTGAATTAACCCTATAATATACTAAACAAAATAAACAATTGTCTCTCTTCCCGAAAAATTATCAACGTCTTAAGTTAAATAAGCGACGTTTGCCTTTTGGCGCCAAATTATGACGTAACGTTGTTTTACCGACGTCACGCATAACAAAAAATTCTCGGGAGATTTATCAAAACAAAACAACATTGGCGGACATTTTCTTATCTCACCTGGGTTCATTTTTCGCACATATCAAGGGGTTTAGAGTAAGTAATCGTTGGAATTTTATGTTTTTTATGCAACAATAGCGTCAATACACGTAATTTTCGGTCGTTAACATTCGCAGAGGCTTCGCACTCGGTCGTTAACGTATTTCTTCGGGCCTCTGCGAATGTTAACGACCTCACAAACGTGAATTAACCCTATCATGCCTATAATATTACTGTAATTGTGAAATGCAAACGTCTCGCTAAAAGGGACCTAATCCGAACGAACACAAAAAATCCAAATCTTGACAAATTTGTCAGCCTCGACACAGGTCAACCAGATCCCGTATGTGAAAAATGAACATACAGTAAGATAGGGAAACATTCCGGATTAAGAAAATTACATAAAAGTGATAAGTGTTGGCCCTATTGTGGCTGTGCAGACTGTGCAGACTGACTAGGGTTGATTAAGGTCCCTTTTAGTGTGGCGGGTCACAAATACAAACATGCATACAAGAAAACCTGAAAAACTCAATATATTCTGTTAAAAAGAGAAATCTTTGATCTTTGAGCTATCATTTTAAAAACAATTATGTCAGGACGGACCGACATACAGGATTCCTATGAAGGAGGTGCGAGAATACAACAAGATGGCCATTGGCGCTCACCTGAGATTTCTGTTTATGATGTAGCTGAGCACATAATTTTTACTACTTTGTAGCCTGTATAGTGCACATACATTGTTTTAAAAGATTTGACCGTGTGACCTAGTTTATGACCCCCAGATGACCAAAGTTCGAACTTTCGAACCAACTCTTAGGTTGATTGAACATAAAATGTGGCCTATAGAATGCTCGAAAGTTCTTTTCTTAAATTTGTCTTAGTTACCCAGTTTTTTGCCTAAGATGACCTTATTTCGATCATGTCTGAGATTTTATCTAGACAATCAATCTGAATCAATTTCAGGTTTATTGGGCATAAAATGTGGCATCTAGAGGTGAACACAAGGTTTTCCTAAGACCTGTTCCAACGACCTAGTTGATGACCCCAGATGACCCAATTTCAAATTTTTACCAGATTTTTTTCAAGACAATTTTTCTGATCAATTTTTAGGTTGATTGAGCAAAACTGAGGCCTCTAGAGATGCAAACACGGTTTTTCTAAGACTTGACCCCGGGACCTAGTTTATGACTGAGAAATCAGAGAAAATTTAATAAATTTAGAAGGGGTTATGTTAGATAACCCGTTTGTATCAAGTCCCATTTTGCCATGACGTACCGTAATATGGAAAAGCACTAACAATGTACGCATAGCCCTAGGTGACTAGATTTTTTTCTGTGAAATTTTATCAAAATCCATTCATTAATGTAGGGGAAGTGTCAAAGTATATGCTAGTATTAATTTAGCGAGTATACTCCCCTTTTTCGATGACGCTGTATGCTATGAAAAATCCGTCGCACAGAAAGAAAAGATAGATGGACGGATAGGCTGAGAAAGTTACATCAATAGACGGATACCTTCGTACACAATCTATTAATCGGTTTTACCGAAAACGTGAAACAACTTTTGCCTCTCGGTATAATTTCTTTTAAGATTAACATAATTCCCCTGCACAAAACGCATCGTTTTGAAAAGTATTTACAAAATTTACGTCGAAAATTTAAATTTTAGGGAAAATCATTAACATTCACGAATATGCAAATGAGCTAATTTGCATAACACTACTGAAACAAGAGGGCCAAGATGGCCCTGCATCGCTCACCTGGGAGGACTTTGAGACAAACAACTTGCAAACTTCAAACTCGCTGGACCAACTTTTACATGACCTAGATATCATCAAAATAAACATTCTGAAGAATTTTCACAATGATGAGTAAATAGTTAGGTTCTTAGAGCAAAAACAAGAATTGACCTTGTGACCTTGTTTTTGTTTTGACCTAACATTAGCCAATTTTGACATGACCCATTCATCATCAAGATAAGCAATTCTGAACTATTTTCACAACGATGAAAAAATATTTTGATTTTTCAGAGCAAAAACAAAATTTGACCTAGGTTTTGACCTCGCATGACCCATTTCTTACATGCCCCAGATATTGTCAAAATAAACATTCTGAACAATTTTCACAATGATTCAGATATCATTATGGTTCTAAATGCAGAAACAAAAACAATTTTCACAATGATTCAGATATCATTATGGTTCTAAATGCAGAAACAAGATTTGACCCTGTGACCTAGTTTTTAACCTCCCATGGCCCCCTTTTTACATAGACCAGATATCATCAAGATAATTGTTCTGAACAATTTTCACAACGATAAAGTAAATATTTTGGTTCCTAGAGGAAAAACAAGATTTGACCTAGTGACCTTGTTTTAGAGCTCGCATGACCCACTTTTCACATCACCAAACATCACCAAGTATCATCAAGATAAACATTCTGAACAATTTCCACAATTATAAAGTAAATATGTTGGTTCTTAGAGAAAAAACAAAATTTGACCTAGTGACATAGTTTTTAATCGAAAGACCTGCTTTTCATATCACCAAGATATCATCAAGACAAACACTCTGAATTTTCACAATGATTGAGTAAATATTTTGGTTCTTGGAAAAAAACAAGATTTGACCTAGTGACCTAGTTTCTGACCTCGCATGAACCCCTTTTAAAAAGACACAGACTTGGTCAAGATAAACATTCTTAACAATTTTCACAATGTTTAAGTACATGCCAAGATTTGACCCAATGACCTAGCTTTTGACCATACATGACCCCAGATTTAGATGTCAAGATAAGTATCAAGGATAGTTTTGACAAAGTCTTGGGGCAAAATTGGCATCTCTAAAGCAAAAGGAAGGATTCTGTAATATTTGACCTTGTGACCGAGTTTTTGACCTTGCATGACCCACCTTTGATCATAACCAAGATATCATCAAGACAAACATTCTGGCCAATTTTCACAATGATAAAGTAAATATATATTGGTTCTTTGAGCAAAAACAAAACTTGACCTAGTGACCTATTTTTCACATTGAATTACCTGTTTTTCATATCACCAAGGTAAACATTCTGAATTTTCACAATGATTGAGTAAATTTTTTGGTTCTTGGAGAAAAAACAAGATTTGACCTAGTAACTTTACATGACCCACTTTTACAAAGACCCAGATTTCGTCAAGATAAACATTCTGATCAATTTTCACAATGTTTTAAGTTTAAGTATATATTTCCGCACTTAAAGCAAAAACAAGATTTGACACAATGACCTAGTTTTTGACCCACATTTTGTACATAACCTAGATTATAAAGTATTGGCAAAGTTTTGGGGCAAAATTGGCATCTCTAGAGCTAAAGGAAGGATTCTGTAACTATGACCTTGTGACATAGTTTTTGACCTTGCATAACCCACCTTTGATCATGACTAAGATATCATCAAGGCAAACATTTAGGACAACTTTGACAAAGTTTGGATCAACATTGGCACTTCCAGAGCAAAAGGGAGGATTTTTAAAAGATTTGGCCTCGTGACGGGCATGATCCACTTCTTGACATGAGCTAGATATCATCGAGATGAATATTCAGGACAATATTGAGAAAGGTTGCCCAAAACTGGCATGTCCAGATCAAAATGAACGATTTAAAAAAATTTGGCCTTGTGACCTAGTTTTTGACCTTGTATGACCCACTTTTTATGATTTCATAGATATTATCAAGATAATTATTGAGGACAATTTTGACAAAGTTTGGACAAAAATTGGCACTTCAAGAGCAAAAGAAATTTTTTTGTAAGATTTGACCTCTTGACCTAGTTAATGACCTAGCATGACCCACTTCTTGCTTTGACCTTGATATCATCAAGATAAACATTCATGACAATTTCTACAAAGTTTGGCACTTCCAATGTAAAAAGATGAATTTTACAATATTTGACCTAGTGACCTAGTTTTTTACCTGGCTTGACCTTTTTTTTCATCATGACTTAATCATCACCAAGAAAAAGATTCTGATCAATTTTCACAATGATTGAGCAAACATGTGGCCCCTAGAGCAGAAAGAAGATTTGACCTAGTAACCTACTTTTTGACCCCATTTTGGCCCCAATTCAAATTCTTTGAAGTATTTTGAAAAAGGATGACCCATTTCATATGTATGAAATTTGGTTGAATTCTGCCAAGTACTTTAGGAGGAGAAGATTTTTTTGTGAAAAGTTGACAAATGGACAGATGGTCAGACAGACGCCGGACAACAGACCGATCACAATACCTCACCTCGAGCAATACGTGCTCAGGTGAGCCAAAAATAGAGGAAACCATAATCTTTCATTTGATATAATACTGACATCTGTGTTGAAATATTCAATCAAGATAGGAAGAAAAACATTTTCAAAATTTAAATGAGTAATTTAATAAAGAAGCCCCAACTCCCAGAGTGAAAACAAGGCTCAAAATGTTTCTAATAAAATGTTCCATGAGCCATGTTTACAAAATCCCCCCTGTACAGAAACGCCTTGTTTTGGAAAGCACTTAAATGTTCACAAAAAAATGGAAATTTTAAGGACAGGTCCTCCATTTATTTCCCACGGTAAGATTTTTTTTATTTTTTCTGTACTGATATTTTAATATGTGAGAAGTAAAAAAAATGACCTAAAAACTATAGGTCACCAAGCGAATTAAAAAGTTATTGGATTTCAAGGAAGACTACTCTTGTCTAAAATTGCAAAAATGACGTGTCACTTTAATACCCACAAAAATGTGTTCGAAATGACTAGGATTACATAAATTAGTCTTTATTTTGTTCAATATGTTTTATTCTGTCTAAATGAGTATCAATTTGGGAAAATTTAGTGGTGATTTTGAAATTTTTAGTAAAACATTTTTTCAAAAGTACCTGAAATTGCTCTTTTTTCGCAACGTTTCTGATAATAAAAAAAATTCCAGCGGTAAGAATTTTTTCTTTTTTGGTATAGACATAGTGCTTGGTCATACCTACAAAAACAAAAAAAGAAAAATATATCAAACCAAGCGTTTTTCTTAGTTATAAGTAAAATTTGGTTTACTTTTTGCAGCTCTGTCCGAAATTGTTTCACTACTTTTATCCAATTTCTTCCTTATTACCAGATTTAGATAATAAAAAGTGTCGTCTTTTGTGTCCATCTGAAGTGGACTAGCTCATAAAGACACCACTTTGCTTTTTTGCTCCGTTTCCTATCGCTAACGCCACATGTTGAACGAGTAACAGAAAGCGAAATGTACCACCCGAGTACTATTACACTTTAATTGACCAAACAGAGAAAATTGAAATAATCGAAAAGGGTCTTGTCATTTATCAACCAAACATCAACTAAATGTAAATAAATACATTTGCTGAAAATGCCAATTACTGAAACAGCTTTATTTCGTTATTTAGGATATGCGCAGTAAGTTGCGCAGAAACAATTGGAGGATCTGTCCTTAAGGGAAATTTTCATAAATATGCAAATGAGCTAATTTGCATAAATAAGTACAAATAAAAGAACTAGTCATAACGTTTTTGACATCTCATATTCAATGACAAGAGGACCATGATGGTCCTATATCGCTCACCTGAACATAATGATATAAGCAACACTTTTCTTCAATTCAAAAAATATTTATGACTTTAAGACTGAAAACGAACTTATGGTCAATAACATTGTGAAAATCGAACTCATCCAAGATTTCATCGTGCCCAACATTGTGTCCAAGATTTGTCTTGATTGGTCTATAATTGTAGATTCTAGAGTGTAAACAAGGTCTAAAGCAGCCGAAAACGGCAATTTGATCAAATTCAAGGGCACACAACTCTCCACTTTTTGATCAGATCGGACTGAAAATCAAACTTATCCAAGATCTTATGGTCTCAAACATTGTGTTCAAGTTTTGTCTTAATTGATAAATAATAGTAGATTATAGAGTGTAAACAATGTCAAAAACAGCCGAAATCGGCAATCTTATCAAATTCAATGGCACATAACTCTCATCTTTCTTATCAGATCAGACTGAAAATCAAACTCCAGAGCTTCAGATTTATTTGAAAAGTGGTGGGTCGAAATGACCCATGGCAGGGAAATTGATGGGTCATTTTTGGAAATGATGAGCCATAGCAATGAAAATAAACATAGTGATATAAAAAATTTGTAAAAGCTTGGGCCGCTTGGCCCCTGGAGTTGAAAAGTGATGGGCCATATTTTCAAATAGTGTGTCAAATGGCCCGGGCCCACTGTCAATCTGAAGCTCTGAAACTCATCTGAGATCTTATGGTCTCCAACCTTGTGTCCAAGATTTGTCTTGATTGGTCAAAAATTGTAGATTCTAGAGTGTAAATAAGGTCGAAAACAGTCAAAAACAGCAATTTTGTCAAATTTAAGGGCTCATAACTCTCAACTTTCTGATCAGATAAGACTGAAAATCAAACTCTTATGATCCCCAATATTGTGTCCAAGTTTTGGATTGATTGATTAATAATTGTAGATTCTAGAGTGTAAACATCGTCGAAAACAGCCAAAAATGACAATTTTGTCAAATTCAAGGGCAAGTAACTCTCGACTTTCTGATCAGATCAGACTGAAAATCATACTCATCCGAGATCTCATGGTCCCAAACATTGTGTCAAAGTTTTGTCTTGATTAATGAATAATTGTAGATTCTAGAGTGTAAACAAGGTCAAAAACAGCCGAAAATGGCAATTTTGTCAAATTCAAGGGCACATAACTCTCATCTTTCTGGTCAGATCAGACTGAAAATCGAACGCATCCGAGATCTTATGGTCTGCAATGTTATGTCAAAGATTTGTCTTGATTGATCAATAATTGTAGATGCTAGAGTGTTAACAATGTCAAAACTAAGTATTTTTCGCATTCAAGGGCAGATAACTCCTGCATTTCTAGTTCGATCTGACCCATAATCGAACTCATCCGAGATCTTATGGCCATACATGTTTTGACCAAGTTTGGTCAAGATTGGCTAATATTTGTAGATGCTAGAGTGTAAACACGAAATTGTGGACGGACGGACAGACGGACGGACAGACAGACGGACGACGGACAAAAAGTGACCACAATAGCTCACCTTGAGCACTTCGTGCTCAGGTGAGCTAAAAATATTACCAAATAAGTATTGTAAATTTGAATGAAAAAAAAATGATAGGTAAGGGTTACAGCCAAAGCCCCAGAAGCTCGAAAATGAAACTCGCCCTATAGAACGTTCTTGCCTTAGATTCAGAGACTCCTGCAAACTTGTTCAGGAATCAACCCAGAAACATGGGAAAAACTGCACAACAACGAAGACAGTAAAGACAAGCTATCAAGTCTGAGACTATACGATCAGAGGCTCACCGTGTAGAGATGAGGGAAAGAGCTAGACAAAAGCGCAAGGCTTCAGATAGAGAAAATACCGCTTTCACCTGCCATGACTGCTCCAGGGACTGCGACTCTAGGATCGGGCTTCAAAGTCACCGAAGACGCTGTTCTGCATGCACAATAACTACAACGACACCGCGCAATCCATCGTCTTCACAAAAGGACGGAGGCCAATGAATGAATGAGAGCCAAAAGCCCCAACGGCTGGAGTGCAAACATCGCTCAAAATGTATCTAAGATAATGTACTTTATGAAAATCCATGTCTTCAACCCCCCCCCCCCCCCCCCGGGCGGGGATGGCAGTAAGTTTAATTTCAGATCAAACAAGTACGTGAGGCATAAGTAAAACACTAACAATGCAATGTCGCAACCAAGTCGAAAATTCGTGCGTGATAATTATCAACATATCTTTTGTCAATAGCTTTGAGATGTTATTTTCATTATTATAATTATTACTATTATTATTATCATTTGATTATTTCATTATTATCATTTAACAAAAACAGTGACGTGTCCCTCTTTATTATCGTCTTAACAAAAATGAGACGCTTTGCGATAATGTTACTGTCTGAGAATTCATAACAATATAGTGCGGTCCAATACGGAGGAATTGTAAGAAAAATACATAATATATAAAAGATATTTAAGAAAAAAATCCGAAGATTGCACAAAACAGGTGGGTGCGTCTTTTTGTTTATTCATCGCTAAAAATAGTAAAGTGTGAGATAAACACTTTTAGCTTGAAAAAGTCATTAAAATGGGAGAACCTCGTCTATTTCGGGACATCTTCTCTAAATGTAAAACAAATTACAGATTTCACTGGTACTATTGGTTAATCAATATGTCGTCCTTATAAGAAAGACGAGAAAGACTTTTTGTAAAGCATCATTTTCTTTAATATACGGGTCAATATATGAAAATATGGCCCTTACCCCCACTAAAATTGCTACAAAAGTTTTTTAAACGGTTTTGGTTTGTATAAAGGGTACTTAATAATATACTTAAAATCTACCAAAATCTGAGTCACGGAAAAATGTTATTTTCGAGATGGCGTCCAAGATGGCCGGCAAAACACTAAAATCGCCACAGCTCCATTACTATTGGTACTAGATCGGTAAATTTTGTGTCTATCCATAGGTTTAAGGGGTCAAGGAATTCATTTAAAGCATCAAAACTGCAACAAATTGACTGTATAATGAGTGAATGGTATATAGGACCAATGCTGGTCACCGAGGCATTGCTATAACTGGGATTGATTCACGACTGGCCCTGCATTAACTGAATCAGGTTCCAGTATATATTTTATATGAGCCATTACCTGGAAAGGGGTCTGATATGGCATCAAAGGCCAGTATGGACCCAGATCAGCTCTCTTACTATTTGTCCTAGGTTGGTAAATTTGGTGTCTATCCATAACTATTTGTGCTAGGTTGGTAAATTTGGTGTCTATCCATAGGTTTAAGGGGTCAATGATTTCATCGCAACAACAAATGATAAAAATTATGTCTAGGACCTTAACTGATCACCAAAAAGAGTGGCATTGCAGGATTTTAATTATACAGTCAAAGTAACAAACAGGAGTAAATTGATGTCTGAAAGGGTCTTGAAGAAGACATTCATTCATCATTCAGTTGGTATCAAGAAAAGCTATTCTATTTTTTGTTTTAAGCTAGACATGAAGTGCATTCAGAGATCATAAAAATGTTCAAAAACTCAAAAATTTCGGACTACGTGTAAGCAACTCTGTTATATTTTGACAGTGGACAATGTGCAGTATATTATACTGAGTACATTTAGTTCCGCAGAGATACGTTGTTCGCTTGTAGGATGGAAATGACATGCAAAGGCCACGTTTATTTTCGTTGATTTATCTAAATCCATAAATTCGAAAGGTACTGAATGTTTTAAGTACCACTCCCCATTAAAATCAGCCATTTCCTGCATTTTGACGGTACATGGTGTTAAATAAATATATCAATTTTTCATCAGAAATTTAAGTTTATGTTTATTTCTTGACAATTTAAACTGGTTTTTGTTACTTAAATTGCAGTTCATAAAATTTCTGGTTATTTTAAAATTCAGAAAATAATTTGGTTTTCCTATATGGCCAATGCAATCTATGCCATTTTTAAACATTATTTTTAAATATATAAATAAATGTTTTTATTTGAAGCATTTTTATTGTTACTCATTTAAAGTAGTTTGAATGTGTATTGCTGCGAAGTTTTACGCCTTTGAAGTTTCATGTTTTCCCTAACAGCAAAGGATTCTGTGCTCAAAGTAGATTAGGTTGCCATTACATTTTAATAAACCGTCAAAGTTGCTATAAAATCTTGTAACCACAGCTAGTATTTAGCAGTAGCTACGAGAATTGACAACAACATTTACGTAATACTATTGTTTGTCCGAAATTATGTCACAGTTAACTCGACATAAAATCGTTCCCTATTAGTTTTTTAATGAATGGCTAGTATAAAAAAGATCAGACTCTAGGAAAAAAGCTTTTTTACATAACAAATAATCAATATTTAGAATAATTTAGCACAAATCGCATACAGTGTATTTATCTTTTGGTTTTTTATGACTTATTTTGAATGTTGATGTTTCCATGAACATTTTCAGGAAAAAAATATCAAGTTTTATATGAATTCAATGCATTCTTTGATACGGTGTGCCTATGAAACATAACATTTCCGAACTACCTCAAATCCTTGATTTGAGTAGTACTTTTCCATCTAATGGTAGGATTGACTTGAGAGCTTATGACAGAAAACATTCAACAAATAAAGATAATACTATATCATGGCTCAATCTCAGCATTTTCTCAGTATGTTATTACTGGTAATACCTGCAAGTAATTACCGAAAGGGTATATATAGTATAGATCTAATATAGAAATAATACATGTAGGTAGCATAATTGGGATCTCTTACATTATAAACCCTGCCTCAGACAATATCCTTTCTAACCTTTGACAGAAGTTATTGTTTCCAAAGCCTCTTTTACTACCGTCGTGCGTCCTTATAAATCGTGCGTTTTAAAAATCTGCAAAATTGCACGACTTATAAAGACGCACGACGGGTTGTAAGAGCACCAGTCCTTAAATTACACAATTAGGCCTACATGCAAAAGGGGTCAAAAGTATGAATCTCTTTCGAGGAAAGTAGGCCTACGCCTTCTTTGTGAATTTTCTGGAATTTCTGTATTTTTGTTGTGGTTGCGTCCACCGAAATCGTACTTTACACGTGCGTACATCACACGACTGTGCCTTACTATAAGACCCAGACCGTAAGCAGGAGCATGTACGACCGGTTGTATTAATATTTAAATATAACATTTGTTTCCATGGCAACCATTTATAAATTGATGAACAAATTTTAATGGTAAAGATTTCCTTTATGATGGAAAACAGTTTAAAGTAGGCTTATTTTAAGGATTATTTAATAGTTTTTTTTCAAAATCATGAAATTTGTTGCCATTATAACCAAAACGTTAAATGAAAAAAATGTATTCCACTGAAATTAAGGATGTCATAATCTACTGTTGCGATATTTTCAATATAAAGATATAAACTTAATAGTCTAGATCTATACGAAGGTTTAAAGAATATAGCATAATTTCCCCCCCCCCCCCCAAAAAAAAATTGCTTTTGAATTTTTGAAGAATTAGGGATTTCAATGTTCCCCTTTATATAAATATGCTTTTTAAAGGCCCATTTTCCCAGATTTGTTTCAAAAACAACTTTATAAACCTTTTTATTGTGATTAGTAGGACTAAGTAATCGCTTTTTAAACCAGTTTATTCAACAAACTTAATTGCTCTCCAATTGCGCTAAATTCCTCAATATTCTTTCGAAGCGTAAATGGTCTGGGGAATTTTCCAATCCATTTCGGTTATTTAAAGAAAGTTACTTTGTGAGACTTTGGTAGTAAAGCGTGTTCTTTCTCACGTGACCGCTATATATAGAAAACAAAGATGACCGAACTTTGGCGACATCGGAGTCGGACTGTGCGTTGACGATCTTCTTCACATCATTCCATCGCTCTATTTGATCTCCGATTATGACCTGTCTTGATCGGTATCTCCTCTGACGCCCCTTTCGCCCCCCTTTTTTTAGCGCTATCGGTTTTCTTCTTCAGACCCATTTTTTTTTCTTTTGTTGATGTTAACATAATTTTTTGTACGACGACCTTGATCTATGAATCTCGTTTGGGTCCGCTCTTGTATACTGTATGCGCATGCGCGACAAGTTAACAATAATTTTAACCCCATCTGTGACGGAGTTGAATTTAGGCTTGGATTCTCCCTAAATTCGGCTATCTGTCTTGTAATTTCGGCTCATTCTCTGTCTGAATCGCATATCATTAACCATCCTGGGGTGGTCAACACAAAAGTTTTGCATTTTTGTTAAAAAAATTTCATTTTTGGCAATTAGACCATCTGTTACCCTCACCCTTTAAAGGGAAATTTCATTCCAATTTCAATTTTTTAAAGTATGTCTTCATGCCAAGATTGCTTATTCTATTACTATTAGTTTTTGGAAAGCAAATTTGCAAAATTTGCTTTTCTTTCCAGTCGTGCTTCTCTGCACTTTAACATTCTCTGCATACCACACAACATCTCCCGGTCCTCCTCACTATAAATAGTTCTATCAAAAGCAAAGATCAATGACAAGAACAACCTTTCGAATATTCAATATTGAATTCTATAGTTGTACACAAGATATTCAATTGTGTGACCGATTATAAAACATCCAATTAGACATGTGTTAAAAGAGGAGAAACGATCACGTAGTAATTTGCTTTCATTACGGTTCAATAGCCAGTCCAATATCTTTCGTTGAAAATGGGTCAGTCAAGTTTACTGAACTATGAAATATGCGACCCACTTCAAGCGCTAAAAATAGGAACTAGGACACGTCTATTTTTAGAATCTTTCTATGCCCAAATTCTTACACGTTTTAATTTCCGAAACTAAACAATGATATTCGATAAGCCATGCATTTAATCGCGTTCACAATAATTGATTGATCAACTAAGTGGTTATTTTGAGGTTAATGACATAGACATCTTGTCTAATAGGCCTTGCTAGTATTCGCGTGTAGCTATAGGCATTTCAAAGCGAAAGTAGAAATCTGGGAAACCAGAATATGTGATGGTATGCTCAAAATGCATAGAAATCAGACTAGCAATCCTTTCACCACTTGGTTTAAAAAACGGTGTTAACTTTTTAATCTATAGATATCACGGTGGATAACCCATGTGACTTTTGGGAAGCGTTAACACCGAAAAAAATCCTCCGCTTCAAGGTATGTTTGGTTTAATTTCTCAGCTTATACTCTGTTGATTTTGACGAGATAAAGTGCACGGAACGCGCATTTGAGAGGGCTATTCCCGTTTGTAACTCTGCTCCGATCCCGTGATTTCTTCAAACATTCAAGCGAAAATTTTCTTCGGTGCATGTGAATGCTTCCCACTTTCGTTTTGCACTTACAAACACTTTGGCTCGAATGTTTGAAGAAACCACTGGATTTGGAGCAGAGTGAGTTAGAGCCGGGAATAGCCCTCTCAAGGGCGCGTTCCGTGCACTTTATCTCATCAAAATCAATAGGGTATAAGCTGAGAAATTAAACAAAACATACCTTGAAGCGGACGATTTTTTCGGTGTTAACGCTTCCCTAGAGTCATGTGAGTTACCCACCGTGGATTTAGATCTAGATGAATAGGCCTACATAGAATCAAATCAATTTACATTGTTGGTATGTTAACCATTTCCCAAATAGAAACATTTCAGATTGGTCAAAATAAAAAAAAAAGCCGTAGCAGACGACAAAATTGGTACATACTAGATAAAATTAGAACTGTTTATAGATAATCCAAAGACAATATCGAGGTTAAAGTAGAAAATTCTGATTATCAGCAGTTTCTTCTTTCATCCCAATATTCCCCCGAACATTTTCTTTTCGGGCTGTCAAACCCGGTCTTATTTGGGAAAGGGATAAAGTAGTGACGGAACACATGTTTTAGCAAGTAAGACATGTAGTTTTCAGAGATCAAATGCTTTCTAATTAGGGTATAGACTCCTTTCATTTATGTTTTAGTCCGTACCCGCAGAACACTTCCGGTAATCCGAGACTTCTCTGATGAAAACTCGCTCGATGATACTTGGATGTCGCTATTTACAACGGAACGCTGTCCCAGTCAGACACAAAAGAAAATTCCGACACAGCGACATAACTTGTGTCGAAATTTTCTTTTGTTTTTGAATTGGACAGCGCTCCGATGTAAATAGCGACATCCAAATATCGAAGAGCGAATTTTCATCAGAGAAGACTCTGATTAACTTCCGGAGGCAAACAATGGGTTTATGGGAAATTAACATTGTATACATGTGAATTGTTACTAAAAATAGTAACAAATCGACATTTTCAAAACGAGGCTCCCACAAAATGCGGAGAAATCGATGACGACGCACGTGCATTCAATATCTTTTACCCAGATCAAATTTTCATTGATGTGTATGTGAGAATTAAAAGAACATTGTACATGTAATGATAAATAGGAAAATCAATCTCTTTCCTTACAGAAACAACAACGTTTTCCTTAGTTTTTTATATAAAACCCACGAATTGTATGAAAAATTTTGGTATTACAGTAATTCAAAGTACACACAAAACAGCGCACGTCTATGATATAATGCTATGTACAACGACGATGCGCGTCGGGTAGAAAAAATGTAATTTTAAAACTATGATTGAATTTATTACATGTTTAGATTAATCACATTGTATTATATACTGTTTTAAAGCTCATTATTTGTACTTTTTGTCAGTAGTAATAGCATGCGCTGATTTTTGCGTGTCCGTTTAAACAGGAAAGTTTAAGAGATGAACCCCATTTAGATAAATACAATTTTCGAGCAGGGTAGAAAATTTGTAATTTTTCTACGTTTTTGTTTCAAACATAAATATTCAACCTTTCAAATATAATTTTATCATTCCTTTTTGTTGAAACAATGTACTTTTATATGAAATGAAAATCATCGAAGAGACATAGCGGAAAATATACGAAAATTATTTTTTACATACTGTAGCCGACCTATGATGAAAAAACGTTACATTGGTACATGCTGCCGTTGTTTACTTTGTTTTGACGCAAATAACATTTCTGATGTCCTTCATGCAAATGTCATACTTACGCACGATATAAGGATTCCGGCGTTGAAAGAATTTTGAAAATCGATCGAAGATTAGCAATTCTATTGCATTTTATATCTTAATTATATTTGAATTTCGTTACGCGTTACGTGAAAATGCAAGCATTTTTATGAGTTAATGTAAGTTATTGTTTTCTTCATATGAAATTAGATCACATATAACATGCTGAAATTGATGGGAAATGGTATAATTTCCTAAGATTGACTTCTATGTATGTACATGATTAAAGTATATTGATAATTTTGAGAAAATATAGTGAAAAATGCAAAAATTGCAGAATAGCGTGCGATTGACGTCACACAATAGCATGGTACCAGGAACGCAAAAACATTTTGTAATTCCTGAATTATGCTGTAGGGATATCTTTTTAATAATTTAGAAGTCGGTGTAAGAATTTCTATGCTTGCTAAGCATGTGCTTAATCATCATAATTGACAGTAAATCGTTAGTCTGTAAATCGCTTTTTCACAATTAGCAAATTTAATGCACTCTTGGCAACTGAACATTGGTTCAGTCATGCTTTATGCATCTTGTACATCTTGTCATGATTAATTTAGCCGTTATCGGATAGTTTGGACACTGAATGGTCTCCCTTGAAGGCATAATGTATCCCTTTCTGTGACAGTCACTGAACTCTTCAACTCACGTAGGCGAGACAAAACAATGTTAAGGTCCTAATTCCGGCTTGATTTCATATCACATGGTTGTCTTGGTAGGTTGGCAGCACTTCCGGTTCGTATGTACTTGGCCACAAAATGGGTGACAGCAGTTGCATGTAAATTTATGATACGGATGGTATTTCTTTAGAAAAATGGCACAAATGTAACAAAAATGTTGATGTTTGACAGTTACGAACGATATTTTGAACTAAATTTGTATCGAACGACTGGAAATGTGGGTATGAGAATATTACCTACGCTTTAATTGCACCACCTTGTCAAACACCCATTGTTATTGGTTGTTGTTGTAAAGATTTCCGACGCATTTTATGTTTTTATGTTTGGCACGTCCACCCATAAAAGAATGAATTGTAAATTAAACACGTGGGATTCATGTGTGAAACACAGGAGGTGTATTTAAATTTTCTTTAGTCGAACGGAAGTTACCATTTTGCAAATTTTTTTAGCAAAATGAAAATGCTATGCAATGAAGTTAGGGAATTAAAAACAATATCGACTTTTGATATTCCTTTACCGGGGAAAATTTTGCGCATAATATAAAACGGAGTACTTATAAGTTTGGTTAAGTATATATAATTCAGTTATACTAAGCATTGAAATACTGACAGTCCACCTTTTTAGTAATATGTCTTCAAAAACACGAAAAATAACAAAATTGTGACAAACTTGAAATTCTCGAAAACAAGCAATTTTGTGAAAAAAAATTAAACCAGTAATCTGTACCCGATTTTACTTTCATTCATACACAAGTATTACTTAAAGTTCATCTTTGTATTGGTATACATAAATGTACAAAATCTTTTTTTAATTTAATGGAATTCAAACATGAACGAGAGCAAAAATTTAGTTTTTTAATTGTTAGAGAAGAAGAATTGGAATGAAAACAAATGGCATTGGGTTCCATGGCAACCAATGCTGTTTTGAAGTTTTCTTTTCAAAAATGTTAGCCTGTATATACGATGAATGCAAAATTTGATCAAAATCCAAGAGGGTGATGTACCACCGGATTCTGAAAATTACGCGGAATGGTACTTAAATACACGTCGGAATAAAATTTGATTTTTTTGATTGAGAGGGGCCAATTCAATTAATTGCAACCTCTCGGCTAAAACACGGTATTCGGAAACAAAGTGTCTCACCAGGTTAACCCACCCTTCTAGCTTTCTTGGCATAAAATAAGATTCCAATATCAAAAGTTTATTACTTGAATCATCAAAACTGATGTGTGGATAGTTTCTGAAGCCATTAAAGAAAAGAATTTAAACTTGTTTTAAAATACAAAATTTATCTGAATTTTTTAATCAGATATTTAGCTGCATTTTTATTTGTGTAGTGTCCGTAACCCTTACAGTGCAATAAAAAGTCTTGAGTTTATGCTAACATGAAACAGATTATTCCATTTAGGCTACCATATTGGGAGCTGTAATATTCTAGACTCCTGAAGTTTTAATGTATTTGGATCCTATGAAAAATCAACATTGTAACAGTTGGTTACGGACACTACATATTCAAGCAAGGGTCTACAAATGTCCCATTTTCTGAGACACAACTCTAAAATATGGGTACAATACCAAAATCTACCTTAGGAACTGCTTCATCAAATCAAAATAAAGTTGTTTGGAAACAATCAAACATAACTCATCACATGTACCTTAAATTCTAAAATTATTTTGGTGAGACAATATAACGCCCCCAAATGGCTTTTTTCTGAGTACATATTCAATCATTTCTCAATGATCATAAAAGATTGACTCATGAAAATTTTTGGACATCAAAAACTAGTCTTGCATCATCATATGAGCTTTTAGTAGATATATTTTGGGCTATGTTTTTTTTTCAGAAAATCATATATAACATCAAAAAACGTTTTTTTCCCGAATACCGTGTTTTAGCCGTCTTGTGGTATTTTGTTCCGCTCTTGAATAACAGAAATTCGAAGTTGTTGCAACGTTTTGGGTGGTGGGGTACGTGAATAAATGCATCTCATCAGGCCATTCCAAGCATGTTCTATAGGGTACATAACAGGCCATTAGTGTGTAACCACAGTATGTTGCCTAGCTATTGTGTCACTAGTCGTGATATATTAATGAGTTAGTTATCCTAAGTGCCCTGAAATGTCCGGGTTTGAAAAACCAAGCAAATGCGTTCCAATAACTTGGTCCCTCACATTTTCAAGGAGACGGGGCATCTCGAGACGAGACATGAGAATCTTTCAATAAAATGTGTTTTTATAGTGTCCCTAAAGACAAACTTTATAAACATTTTGGAATTTAACTCGAATTTCACGTGCATCAAATTTACGCAGCGTCAACGTGTTAAACGCTGTAGCTACGACGCCGTAAAATGTTTCAGCATTACCAACTTTAGTCCTTTCTTTTATCGTTTAAGAACTTAAATTTCTTGTAGCATTTTATAACATCTTGATTTAAGGCTTTGAAAACATTGCATTTTTAAATGTACTAAGTATATTACAAAACTAGCCGCATGTTTGCAATTTGCCTCATTATATATCAAATTGAAGCAGAAATAAAATAATTCCTATAATATAACATAAGATAACGATGGCATTTTTTGTTTTAAGTTGCAAATAGATATCGAATTACGACGTTTTTCATTGTCCATGCATCCTAATGGTTTAACATAAAAACGAACTCTGAAAAAAACGCACATTTCATTTTTCTGAGAAAGCATCATAATTAAATTACCATATACTGTTATGGGTTTTATATTTACAGAATATTATACTAACGGAAAAAAGTAACTGTTCACGCTTCCTTTCTTTATAAAATATCAAATACAACATAAGTTAAATGAATACAATTTTACAACCTTTATTTCCAATGATTGTCTGTTTACTAGCACACTCGCTATCACCGTTACAAGCCCGGAAAGTATAGAAGGGTAAAATTCAAGTTCACAAGCCATTTTCAAGTGTGAATACTTATTGGTATTGATAATGCTTTGCCGCAACGAGAAAACTTAACTGTCACAAACGACTCGCTAAAGGTTCTCCTTGAGATTATGACCAATACTGGAGCCAACTAGTCATTCGCTGACGTTGAATAAAGCATGAATCAATTTGACGTTCCCCAACGCGGATATCGAAGCGAGCACGGCCATCGGACTGTATAGATGTAAACGAGGCGCACCAATAAGCAATACCTTGTTCCAATCGATCTTACGAAAGGGTAGATGTTGTCTATGCCACAGAAGATGATGTTGTTGACGTATCACAGGACGTCTAAGAGTGATGTAGCGCTCCATTAACCGATCTCTAACAGGCTTTCTGCTGAAAGAATTCAATTCTGGAATCAACCAAGCCGCTTTTGTCGATTTCACCAGTGGTTGTTGGTAATTGATGACTTTTCCGGAATGACGTCACGCGTCGATGTCTCGAATGCGTCAAGTCGTGGTGGTTTCTAAATTGTTGGAATTGTCCCAAAAGTGCCTTAAGGATGTTTCTATGCACACCAAAATGCTTGACGACTACTTTCGGAAAGAGGACTTGTCTAAAGCATGCACCTTTGGATAAAGCACGTGCATCTTTGGATAAACGTATCACGTTGTTGTCTGTTAAATTAAACAAATTTACATGTTTTTCTTACAAACAAGAAAGTTAACGACAGTTTCACCGTAAAATCAAATTCATACCTCGCTTAGGAATAACGCAGTGCAACAAAACACTCAAATGTATAGTGCCATAACGTCGAACGTCCGTTCATGAACAGTTGGTGGCATTCGATATTTTATAAACAAATTTATCATAAGGACTCATGCTAGAGATATTTCTTGTAAATGTGTCGCATCTTTAAAAAAATGAATAAGAAAAGAAGTATGCACAGTTACTTTTTCCGTTTGTAGAGATATAGCTAAAATTACATATCTTTGATTTCAAATCATTTGATAAATTCGCATAATGTTATGACCTTCGTATATTACACGAGTTCAAAATGAAAGACAGTAAAATTTCAAATGCCATTTGATATCTTAGATAGTACTAGTTAGTAAATGGCAATTTCTTTTCTGGGAAGTTGTGATTCACTGACGAATAGAATTTAAAGAAGAATTAACATAGACGGGTACAATATCATAATCAGGGTGTTACATTTGCTAAATAATCTTTTTTTTTTATCTTTGAAACATGTATTCTAACATATCTACTGATCATAATCTATGTTAAACTAGAAACGGAATTCTTAGCAGACGTAGCCGCGGCCTTAGCGCAGTTGGTAGCGCATCTGACCCTCATTCGAGAGGTCCCGGGTTCGATACCCGGCCGCGGCTAATACCCTTTCTGACAAAATTGTCACCTACCAATGGGTTTGAAATCGTTAACCTAAGTGGGCGAGCAGCTGGAGGCTCGGTAAGGGTGTTGTGGTAGTACTGGTTTGAGAAACAACAGGAATCCATGGATAGGTGCTCCAGCCGCCGCGATATGACCCTGGTAGTTGAAAACGGCGTAAAACCCCAATAAACTCAAACTCAAACTTAGCAGACGTGTTGAATTTCAAATTTACTGAAAAGGGTCAATGCAAACAAATGAAACATATACACAAGAAATGAAATATGAGTTATTGTTTAGACTATCCAGTGGAAATTCAAATTGATTAAAAAAAAATTAACAAATGGGCATGAACAATGACGACTACAACATATTATTTCCCCTTTTAAGGCAGAATTCATATCACATCTGATATAAATGTTCACCAAATTTTAAGTCCATGAGTAAAACTTCGTTCTATTTAACCAAATCAATTTCTATATGGACTCATGCTTGTTTGTTAAAGTGACATTTCACGATTATTTTTACATAAATTCTACTTTTATTCTATCTGAAAGAGCATGTTTTCTTACGAAAGTTCTGAAAATTTCAAGCCAAATTATTGAACTGTTTACAAGAAATGTATACTTTTGTGCTAGAATTAAACAAATTGTTGTGGACAACAGTTCAGGTTTATATAGAATTTGTCATTTTTGTCTCAACTTTGAAGGAGTATTTTTCGCTTATAGATAACAACTTCAAAAAACTGATAGTGTTTCTACGCACTAGAATAAACAATCTTTGCATCAAGACATACTTTTAAAAAATGTAATAAATGTGAAATGTCACTTTAAAATAAAATGTAAACATTTCAAATATACCGGAGAATTTGCATATGAATCTGTAAACTTAAGAGCATAACGTTACTACGCAGTAAAAAAATAGCATTAAGGTATTCCACCCATCACTTACAACACTTCATCCAATTTTGCTTCGCTGTTTTCCATGTCACTGGAAATTGACAAGCACTTTATCCCCGTAGTCTGTGGAAAACTAAATTTGCACAAGGAAAGAGGGAACTTCTACATGGCACATTTCGATAATGTCATTGTTGGCGTCGACGACGACGTCGGCTGCGAATACAGAAACGTTTCGGTCTATATGTTATGAACTGTGTAAGATAATGTCTTGATATTTCACACATAGATAGGTCACACCAAGACCATTCACATGAGACCATAAATTTTGACATTGTGATCTTGACCTTGAAAAATTGACATTTTCTTTTAAAAAGGTTTGTCTGTGCGAGCTACGTTGTCCGCTAACAGCCCTTGTTAAGGAATTATTATTTTTTTTCAGATTTCAATTTCACAATTAACCAACTTTCAAAGTCAATCTAAACAAAAACGATTGAAAAAGATCACAAGTTACACGAGCCGAAAAACTGTTTTGATCCCCCTTTCGTATGACACGGTCACACAAAAGACAAAACTTAGAAAAAGTTTTTTTAAGGATGAATGCAAAACCTTGTGGAATAAACATGCGCAAAATTGTAAATCTAAATCCTTGACAATAAAGAAGATATGCAAATTTAAAGAAGTGATGCGTTAGCTCTTTTTGCTGAGTATATATACCATGCCTATCTTTAAACCGACAATATTATGAATTTTTTATGAGTATGCGATAATGACAGATGAAGCAGAAAGATTTTTATTCAGTTCACGATATTTCCCGACCATTTATGAGTATAACAGAATCAGCTCGATCTGTTCGTGTATAGATCGAGTTGGTTGGGTGTGGGATTGCAATCGAGAATGGATAAGGATTGCTCATGCGGGGGTCTAGTTTGATCGAGTAGAGATCGATAAGAAGTCGTGCACAAAGATTTGCTCGGGCTAGGTCGTGGAAATTAGGTGGTCGTGTTGATCGAATTGATCAGATCTGTAGTAGAAACCTGGCATATATCGAACTCTTCAAATACAGCAATATGATTTAAATCTGTGTTACCTTAAAGTTTCATTTGATAGTCATCCGTTAGAGGTCATTTTCTGTGACCTCTGGTAAAAACCTATCCCGTTTATTGATGGCTGTTAGAAGACGTTTAAGAAATATCATACTCCGTTTGGCTAAATTTTCTTCATAAAACTAGATCTAAACAGTTCTGTAATTACTGTCTTGAAAATGTAGTATCAGTGGTGACATAAACTAAGATAAGACTGCATGTATAATGCAGTTATAAATTAAAGTTGTTGAAAGTAATTTAAGCTATATGACCCATCATTAAAAACACTACTTTCTAGCCATACGAAATGCATATAATTACACACACTTGTAAATACACTTCACATAAAGTGTTTCACCGTGCCGGATTTCAAGATTATGCTTCAAGAAGAAAATAATTAACAAATTTTATTTTACTCTAAATTCATGTACAATGGAGGTAATTTGGAACATTTTTGTCAAATATTTCCATAAGTATACATTAATTCAAAATTCTAAATCGTTCAAAATGCTTATGTTTGTATTTGTGCTAATGATGGGTTGCATACGTTAAATGTTACCACCAAATGGGTTATTTTCAATGCATTATATCAATGTTCTACAGGTTGAATTTTCTTTATAAGATGAACATTGCTTTCTTTACATAGGTACACTAATTCAGAAAGTGATAAAATTACGTTACACTGTGATAATTATACCAAAAGGGTTATTATCAAACGGGTTAGGAGTTGTTACCAATAATAATCCCCCACTTTGTAATACATTTGAGCCGGTATCTGGAAAAAGGGTCCTTATAGCATTTTTAAAAAGTGGGTTTGAAGATAAGACTGTTGTCAAATGCATTCCAATATGCATCCATACTGCTCTCTTTAAGTTACTGCAGATCACGAAGAAGCTATTAGAGAACAACATGGATCCTGATCAGACTGTGCGTATGCACAGGCTGGTCTGGATCTATGTTGGGCTCAAAAGCCTTAAGGGACGTTTTTCCAGATCCTGGCTCATTTGAAATAATCTTTGTTATATTTTTTCTACAGTTATTCTATTTCTCAAATGCTTTTGATACAAACGTATTCGTGTACAAAGAGATACTTAGTTAACAATAAGTTATTTATCATGCAAATCACAGTTATTGAAAAGAAATAAAAAAAAAAGTACTAAACGAGGTATTACAAAACGGTTCAGACATTGTAACCCTTTTGGTAACAATCACAACTTTGTGATACATAATCCCCACTTTGTTGTATGTATTACCAATCGGGTTATTATTACCATACGGGTTGTAACACACCACAATGAAATCTAATGATTCAAATACTAGTAATTAAATTGAATTTTCCAAATATCTTTAAAACAATCTTTAAAAAATCCAAAACTACTGGACAAATTTCAACCAAACTTCACAGGAATCTTCGTTGCACGAATCTTCCTCAAAAAATCAATTCCGTGCAGAACTTAAATTTTAATTAATTTAATTAGATTAAATTTTAGAAAAATCTTCAAGGAAAAATCTTCTTCTCCAAAACTACTGGACCAATTTCAAAGAAAGTTCACAAGAATCTTCCTTGCAATTCCATCAGGAAAATAAATTCCGTGTAGAACTCAGGTTTTTGTAGGTTTTTTGTTTGTTTGTTTGTTTTGTTGTTTTTTTTTTCACAAAATTTGTGTGGTGATTGAACTATTTTAATGCATGTTATGGAGCGAAAAAATAACTGGCAACTTTCTGTCATTTAATTAATTTGAAAATTTGCCCAATTATGAAAATATTGACTGCAATGCAAATTTTAAAGCCAGTTATCTCCTCTTGGATTTACAAATTTAAGAATGTACTGTAGGATGGTAAAATAATTTCAGTTATCAATGCCTACAACATATCAAACTTTCAAATAGATCTAGAAGTGGGTGTACCAAATATTGCCGTTACAGTTCCTGAACCTTTAACCCTATAAAACATGATCGGCAAAGTTACAGTATTCTTTACTATTCTGTCTATGTAAGACGTTTCCATGATACTAGCTTGCATACTTTCTGATTTACAATTAGGTCGAGTGACAATTTGAACATTGGACGCTGGTCCACGTATTTCCCTTTTAGCTCAAGTGGCTTCATCTTTATATGCCAAACATTTCGTGCAGTCTCGGTGTCATTCACGGCAACGGAAACTGAATGATGGATGGAATACCTAAATATTAAGGCAAGTAGAAGATACACTGGCAAAAACACGAGACATTTTCTATTTTTGGACATAGTTTCTAAATTCAACACAAATTACAGTGCTGGTACCAAAGAGCAATTAATGTGTCGCCCGAAAAAAGAAGGGAAAATGTCAGCTGATGTTTGTCTTTAAAATAAAAACAATACATTATGTTCGTAACATTTACATTGACCTCAAGGTTTAGCAGTTAAAGCATGGTTGCTAGATAGAAATGCATTATAAAAATCGTTGTAAGCTGTTATTAAGACCATAAAATGATTAATACAATTCCCAAAAGTAGGGAACAAATCGGAGTTCGAATATAAGAAGAAAAGTATTTTGAAAAATATCGGAGAAAAATTGGATTTGCAGTATGATAGGAATAAGCTTTAGAAATATCTATTTAAACAAACACTTTTTCAAATGGGGAGATTTTAAGGTGGTCTAATTTGAAGGCTCTTTCAAACAACCAAATGGGTGTTAATACGAATAGGATTCATGTACAATATAGCGAAAATATTGAGGCAGAAGGAGAAAGTGCGGATTATCCGCATTTTCTTCTTTTGCCACAACGGTTTTCAAAGCTCATTTCCCTTCAGGTGTCAAAAGCAGGTCTTATTTGGGAAAGGGTAAGATTGGTGTTATATATAATCTACAATATTGTGTCAATAATTCCTTTCTTTTTGGCCCTAGATAATGAACACAATAATGAAAAAATCAGTGCAAATTATTTTGAAACGCTGTATATATAATACTCTTTTGATCCGATTTGTCAGGTAAAATGATATCTGTAATACCTTACTATCACCTCATACATTCATCCTTAATTGAAGCAGAACCGATAACATTTCTCACATAAGAAAAAATGGATCTCCAAAAATACACTAACAATCACCATTAGCAATATTTAAATGATTTTATGTTTTATATCTCGAGCGAGAGACAGATGTGCTACCATAGCGCATTTGAACACGGCTTAGAGTAAGATAGGGGAACAGTTATCATTTGGAGCATTTAAGTAGATCGAGAAGTTTCGATGCCAGTCAGTCTGCACAAACTGACTAGGGTCGATGAATGCGTTCCATATTTCCCAGTTCGCTCAAGGTCCCTTTTAACAAGACAGACCAGATTTCTTTAAAGAAAAATATATAAAACATAGTCAAAGTAATGAAATATATTAGTATTGTTGGAGAACAAATAGCATTTTGGATATGGCAGATGATGGGCGAAACTGTGTGAAAATCTGCCAAAAATTGTTGTTTTATTTTACTAACAAATAATCTTTAACTAATCTAATATTTTTTTTCTGATTTTTAGAGATGGCGGCCATCTTGGAAAAATGGCCGTCATGCTTGTTTTTACGTTGGATACCATTTGTTTTGAAAAAAAGAATACTCTGATAATCATTTGTGGCAAAGGGGGGGTCTCACCCTATTAGAAATTCCCATAGGGTTGTGCCCACGCTCCGAATTTCATGAAATTTGGTATGAAGTTAGTATTTTTTATTACCACGTTATTCCCGAAATGTTTTTTTAAAAATCTTTTCTGGAAAATATTTTTTTTAAGAATTTTAAGATTTTTGCTTAAAAATGGGGGGTATCCTTACTTAACGAGGCCATATACACCCAGCTTTGTCGTATTCGAGCCAAATTGTCCCCCAAAATAATGTCTGATAATTTTTCATCGTGTATAAACCAGAATAGTATATATTACTCAACAAAAAACAATTTTCTAGAAGATTTTATATGACCTCATTGACAATCTTTTTAGTTTTTAAGTATTTCGACCAAATTCAGGTCTTAATTTCACCTAGTTCCAGTTTTTGTCAACCTATAAAATTTACATAAAAATTGCCCTTATATATGCCCATGCTTATGGTAAAATATGAAGAAAAAATAAAACCGGTAACAGTGTTGTTTTTGAATTTAAATGTAAAGGGTCCAGAAATCTAAAAATGTAAAATCTAAGATTTTACTTAATTATTTACAAATACATTTGTAAATAGCTCGTTATGCTTTGTTGTGTCTTTATTTAACATAACCAACTTACACATGGCATCAATTTTAACTTTTTTCACACAAAAACATGATTTTAAAGAATAATGGGCACATTGTCGTACCCCACCCACCAATAATATAATGGAAGAAAAAATCCCAAACAGCAGAGTAAATTATAAAATGTGGGGATGAAAAATAAAGGAGATGCATAATGTTACATATTTAATCTATTATGTCACCCATTTTAACTTTCCTTTGTGGCTTATCAGCACTTAGACTACTTTCTTCTTCTTCCGGTTACAGTGCTGGGCCCTTATAAGAGCATTATCGCACAGTTATTAAAAACTTAAACATTTTTTTTCTTTACTACACTGCTGAAGATAACAAAAAGAACACAAAAACAGTTTTTATTTAACATTAATTGTGCCTTTGAATGCAAAATTGCTAATATTTCTATTGTAATGATGAACTAGCCACTGCTTTGTTGACATATTAACTTTTTGATAATCTCAGATTTGAGAAGAACATGCATCATTTTCGCATGTTTGTATCAACAATATTGATACAAAAATGTTGTACGATGACTCCTCTTGCTATTCTGATTTAAGATTTGGGACTGATATCAATACTATATGGGCAATACTGAGCTTTTGCTAGATGGGTACCATTAAAATCCGGGAGCATTCTAAGGTGCCGTTGTTCACAATTCTCATTATTTGACAATGTTACCGGTTTCAAATTTTCACCAAATTCTGCATACGACTAGGAGACATATACCTATTTATCAATTTCATAGGTTGACAAAGACAGGAACATACAAGTAAAATTATTTGAATTGAAGGTTTTGAAAATTTCTCGGCTGTTTTTCTGACAATTCCTGACCAAATAAATTTCTGAGAATTTTTTTTTGCGTGTTGGCATCAACATTGTTGGTACCAAAATGTTCTTCAATAACCCCTCTTGCTATTTTGATTCAAAATTTGGGGCCGAGCCCGGATAGCTCAGTCGGTTACGTCGGAGTCTGTCAATCCAGGGGTCTCGAGTTCGAACCCCGGCTCGGTCAGTATCCATTCTGACATTTGACAAAAGTCATTTGTCAATGACACCAATGGGTGTGAATCATCTATGTGAGAGAGCAGCTGGAGGCTCGGTTAGGATATAGTGGTTGTACTGGTGCGAGAAATACCAGGAACCCACGGTTAGGTGCTCCAGCCGCCGCGATATGACCCTGGTAGTTGAAAACGGCGTAAAACCCCAATAAACTCAAACTCAAAATTTGGGACTGATATCAAAACTAGGTAAGCAAAATTTGGCTTTTGCTAGACGGGTACCATTGAAATCCAGGAGCATGTTAAGATGCCGTTGTTCACAATTTTTATAATTTGACAATGTTACCGGTTTCAAATTTTCCCCAAATTTTGCATTCAAACAGGGATCATATATGGCCAACTTTCTTATTAATTCCATTGGTTGACAAAGACGGGAACATACAAAAGAGTTTGATTGAATGTTAGGTTTCATATACTTTTCTGGGTAGTTTTTTCTGTCAATTTCTGACTAAATAGATTTCTGAGAAATTATGTGGCATGTTGCTATTAAAAAAATATTGGTCTGAAAATGTTCTGCATGTTCTACAATAACTCTTCTTGCTATTCTTATTTAAAATTTGGGACTGATATCAAAACTAGGTAAGCAAAATTGTGCTTTTGCTAGACAGGTACCATTGAAATCCTGGAGCATCTTTAGGTGTCGTTGTTCACAATTCTCATTATTTGACAACGTTACCGGTTTCAAATTTTCACCAAATTTTTCATGCAAACAGGGGACATATATGGCTAATTTTCTTATCGATTTCATAGGTTGACAAAGACGGGAACATACAAAAACAAATTGATATAATTTTATGTTTTGAAAATTTCTCGACTACTTTTCTGACAATTTCTGACTAAATAAATTTCTAAGAATTTTTTTGTTCATGTTTATATCAACAATATTGGTACCAAAATATTCTACAGTGACTCCTCTTGCTATTCCGATTTAAAATTTGGGGCTGATATCAAAACTAGGTAAGCAAAATTGTGCTTTTGCTAGACAGGTACCATTGAAATCCGGGAGCATCTTAAGGTGCCATTGTTCACAATTCTCATTATTTGACAATGTTACCGGTTTCAAATTTTCACCAAATTTTGCATACAAACAGGGAACATATATGGCCAACTTTTGTATCAATTTCATAGGTTGACAAAGACGGGAACATACAAAAATATTTGATAGAATTTTAGGTTTTGAAAATTTCTCGGCTATTTTTCTGACAATTTCTGACTAAATAAATTTCTAAGAATTTTTTTGTTCGTGTTGATATCAACAATATTGGTACCAAAATATTCTACAGTGACTCCTCTTGCTATTCTGATTTAAAATTTGGGGCTGATATCAAAACTATGTAAGCAAAATTGTGCTTTTGCTAGACAGTTATCATTGAAATCCGGGAGCATCTTAAGGTGCCGTTGTTCACAATTCTCATTATTTGACAATGTTACCGGTTTTAAATTTTCACCAAATTTTGCATACAAACAGGGAACATGTATGGCCAACTTTCCTGTCAATTTCATAGGTTGACAAAGATGGTAACATACAAAAATATTTGATAGAATTTTAGGTTTTGAAAATTTCTCCTCTATTTTTCTGACAATTTCTGACTTAATTAATTTCTAAGAATTTTTTGCGCATGTTGGGACCAACAGTATTGGTATCAAAAGTTTCTACAATGCCTCCTCTTGCTATTTGTATTAAAACTTGTGGATTTATACCAAAACTAGATAGCCAACATTGAGTTTTTGTAAGACGGGTATCAATGAAAACAGGGAACATTTTAAGGTGCCGCGTAAAGACATATATGCACTTTTTGAGTAAAACGAATATATTTTTGTAGTTCATAGGTCAGGGGCATTCTATGAGTAAAGTTACAAGAAAATCTGTGCGTGGGCGAGAATGAGACCCCCCCCTTTGGTGCTTTTATCACAAAGTGAAGTAATTCGGCCACTTTTTGGACTTAAAGTTTCATTATCAGTCACTCATTTGAATATCTTTACATGTATTGGAAACAGGCATCTTGTCTATCTAATAACGTTATTTGAAAGCGGATACGACACTTCAGAGACGGTAGGGAGATAAGAGAAAACGAGTGATTTTGCTAACCGACCGGACATTAGAAGAAGGCTGCTACAATCCAAGAATGCATTTTTGAAAATTGAAGATTATGTGTTGAAATAAAAGCCAGACACTTTGACAATTTATATGATACAACTAAGGGCAGTATGACCAGTAATCTTGGAATGTGCCGTAATCATAATTTTGCAGCAGTAATCAAATTTGATCAGCCACTTGCTTTGATGCGAGAGCGCGCAAATATTAAAGGGTCCGGAATTCAGCTGCGCTATGACAGCGCGTCGCGCGATATAGCTGACGCGTTAAAAGGCGTTTTTCTGATAGAAAATTAGTACTCGAAATTATTCATGGGCCCTCGTAATTACATTCAGAGGTAATAACAGAGGAGAGCAATTTGTTCTCCAAAAAACGTTTTTGGATATACTTTGGTACAGAATCTTTATTCTCGACTTAACATCATTTTCCCCATGTTATCACAGACATGATTCGAAATTAGCCTAAGCGTACATATTTTTTTTTCATTGTGAACGACGGCATACAATTACATTGTATTTTGCAAAAACATTATATAATGAGGAAAATACTCAAGAATTTCAAACTGCTTTTATGAATAGAACAACAACATTAGAAAAAGGATTCTGCGCCAAGTAAAATCATCTAAATCCAAAATAGTACTAATCGATGACATTATATTCGGGAGAGAGAAAGTCACATGACACAAACGACTTCCTGTTTGACACTTAAAACGTCAGAGCTTTGTTTATAAGCCTTAATCACTTTGATTTTCACACGATGAACAGCTTTTTGTGGTATTTTGTTCTAATTTTCTGATCTATGTGGAAAGAAGAAATTTGATCTCACAAATGTTTGTGACAACAACGTGTTCTTCTAAAAATGGTTTCGTGAAAGTCTTTCCCAAGTAAGCGCTTTCCATTTTATAAACCAATTAAATCAAAGCACTGATGTACTGGCGGTGGACGTTCCTGGTAGCAAACTAGATTAATACTACATCAGAGAAATTCTAGAATTTTCCACACAAAAATTATATTTGTAAAGAATTAATTCTACCGGCACTCCTTCGAGGCGTGATGCATGTAATCGTAACGAAACGAAAAACTAAATTGACCTCTTTGAAAGATACCCTATTCAGATTTGTCCAAACGATTTTGATAAACCAAATGGTTCACAGAAATGACTTATCGCTCCACGGAGGGATTCTAAGTGATTGTCATGCGCCTGGTCCAAATTTGTGTTGTGATTTAGCAAAAAATCTTTTAACGCTTGACACAACTCGTACTGCAAGTTCAAATAACGCCATTGTTAAAGATACAGCCAGTTGGCATACACAATCTGTATTAAAAGATGAATTTTAACCTAATTTGGCACTATTTTTTCTCTTTTCTTATTATTCATTGTCCCGTTTAACCTAATTTTATTTCAAGTAAATTACCAAGTTAGTACCATTTCTATCACTTTTTCCAACTTTTTATGCCACAAAAATTGAGTATAAAATAAGTAGAGTAGGCTAAGACCAGATTGGATGATTGTGAAGGCTTATTCTAGTCCTAACAGCCTGTCAAAGCCTTGATCAAAACTGGATTGTGACGTGGATGGCATGTAAAGGGTAATGTAAAACCTCGCACTGCATCTTCACAAGGCAAGGATTCTATCTCTAGGTACTTTCTTACAACAAAGTACATTTCCTCTTCGTAAAATATAATGAAATGATACTTTGTTCCCACGGGGGGTATTTAACGTCTAATCTCGGGGCATTGGCGGGATTTCATTATTCAATCATTGACTGCAAACATCAAAACATTTGAAATTTTTGATACAGATTTTGATTGGCTGACGTCTCAAATTACAATCATCAGCCAAAAATAGAAACGACGTAATTATGCAGAGCACAATTCATAGGTTAAACTGTTAGATGTTATCACTGTTTACATGAATGACCGCGCGTGTGAGTAAAAACTGAACGATTTTGATTTGATCATTCAAATTGTGTGCTATAATTAGACTATGACGACCAAATAGTCGGTTGATATATCAAAAACTGCAGAGGTCGTAGTTTTATGATTAAATCAATAGACTTCGGCTTTGGAGAGTAATCTTTAGGTTCCTTAATCCTCATCCTATTAACATATTTAAATACACATCCTACTAGAGATTTACGAATTAGTACGAAATGGAATACGAATACGAAACCGAGATAAATTGTAGGGGGGGGGGGGAGCATCTCAGCATACGTGATGATGGTTCCCCTACTTCTGTGTTGAGTGAACGTGTATAAATTCGGAGGTGGTGGGTTCAAATCCTACGTTGTCTTTTCTCTTTTTTCTCTTTATGTACCGGTATTCCATTTTGATAATAGATAGCAATGAAATATATGTGCAATGTGCGCTTTTAATTAACAACTGGATGAACCAGAACAAACTCAAAATGAACACATCAAAGACTGAGTTTATCATGTTTGGAAGTCGGCATCAATTGAAAAAGTGTAATACTAAATCAATCGACGTTGCTGGTGATGAAATTAAACTACAAAATTGTATTAGATATTTAGGGGCATTTTTGGACGAATCTCTAAATTTTAAAGAGCATGTGAAACGTAAGTGTAGGATAGCAATGCTTAACTACTTCAAAATCAAGTGTATAAAAGAAATATTTGACAAAGGAAGCCACCGAAATATTAGTGTTATCAATGGTCATTTCCCATCTTGACTACTGTAACGGAATTTTATACGGAATTTCTCAGGCTGAAATGGGAAAACTACAGAGGATCCAAAATATGTGTGCCAAACTTGTTTTAAACCGCAAAAAGTTGGACAGTTCTAGACAGGCACTGTACGATTTACATTGGCTGCCCGTCAAAGCCAGGATTTCTTTCAAAATCTTGACATTTATGTATAAGTGTATAGGTTTATGACAAAAATTCTAATACTCAGCGCTGTACTCCCCTTTACCAAAGGATATTTTTCATCAAGTTTAGAAAAAAATTCATGTATGTTGGGAGAAAAAGATTTTTTGAGAAAATGCAAACAGACAGACAGACAGACACTCGGAATGATGAAAGTAAATGACTGAAAAAATATCTTACATCTTGATTTGTCCTAAGATAAATTAAAATAACCAAAAAAGAAAACCAAACATTTGAAAAAGTCATTTGCCTTTAAAATCTCAACTTTGTCCATTCTTGGAGATGTGTACCATTCAGGCAGAAATTCCCAAATCAACCAGTTACAGATTTTATTTTTTCTTGATATTTCAGGATAATGATCAGTATATTTGTTGCAAATTACACAATTTTCATATCTTGACAAAAACTGGAACATAGTAAATTTTAGAAAAGAATTTGCTTAAATTATTAAAAAACTATGAATTGTTGGGTTATCTTCTAACATCAGTTGATATAGAATATTTTTTTGTACATAATTATATGTATGTTTGTTTCATACAGGATCACGGACATTATTTTTCAGAATAAATTACGCGATGAAACCAACAACCAGAACGCTTGCACACTATTTTAATCAGGGTGCTCTCATTTTTCATGGTGAAAACTTAAAATTTCGAGAAAATTGATTTCAGAAATGTGCATGTACATTTCATGAATTGAACTGTTATCTAGTGTATTGACTTTATTTCATTGAATTTCATTAAATTCCGAGCGCGGGCAGACTCCCATGTTATTTTTTTCCTATTCGTGAGAAATCCCATTTCACGGAATATTGCGTTATTCTACCACAGTTAAATTGAGAAAAGGTAAGAAATAGCCTTTTCTCCGTAACATCTTCGCTTTTAGAATTTAGATAAAACCGTATTTTCATTCCAAATACAAGACAACTGACAGAATCTTGCTTTGACACCAGCAGTAGAGATTACCTGAAGATTCCATTAATTCTGTCCCATTAGAGACTTTCAATATCTTTCACTTATGATGAAAGTGTAAAATGAAAACATGCAGGAATTTAGAATGTGGCACTTCTTGAAGAGCATTTATTTTTATGATTGCTATGATTGCACACAAAGATTAGATAGGCTCCAAGAAAGTCGCATTTTTCTATGTAATTTCCTGCAACACATTCCAATTTGGCTGAGTATCAGATAACTGATACGAAACTTGTCTAGAGAATTCTCAGTTTTTCCAGAATATTTGGAATTTTTGTGACCGTCTTAATTTAGAATTTGATGAAAGACAATTCTTTCATATTTATGAAACATTATAAACAAACTCATTTTACCTGCTCGTACAGCGGGTAGTTTAAAATTCAATGAAACAAACTTGATAATTTTGTCATATTCTTGTCATTTTCACGGGCTTGTTATTTCAAAACGAATATTGGACAATTGCTACTATCTTTAAAAAGTACACAAGTCCTTTGACATTTAATTCATCTAGTATGATTAAAATATTATTCACTATCGTTTTATGTACATCACCCCAAACCTTGAAATATTTTTGCTGAGTCAAAAAAGAAAGTGTGCACAGAGGATAATTTTATAACATCAATAGTCAAAGTTACCATAGATATTACTATCTATGGTAACTTTGACTATTGATGTTATAAAATTTGTATAAAATTAAAGACAACTGCCTTAAATATTCACAATATTTTTTCCATAAATTTAACTTTTATTTTTATCTAGAAGAGCATATTTTCTTATGACAATTCTGAAAATTTCTTGCCAAAATATTGCGCTGTTGCGAGAAATATATATTTTTGTGCTAAAATTAATCAAATTGTTGTCCACAACAGTTCTGATTTATAATGTAATTTGCCATTTCTGTCTCAACTTTTAAAGGCGTATTTTTTGCTTATGAATAACAACTTAAATTGTCTTACAGGACGATAAGTCCAACCCGATTTTCTTCATTTTTGCAACATATTTTTTGGAAGATATGTTAAGTCACCCAATTTGCCATCAGACGGTAATCAATTTCTTTTACAATAAAATTCATAACTTGAAATCTGGTAATGCAGTGAAATACATATGTGACCCGTCACGCTAAAAGGGGGACCTTAGCCAAACTCTAAAAATCCAAATTTTGACAAAGCTCGACAGCTCAGTTCAGGTCAACCAGATCCCATATGCAAAAATTGAACATACAGTGAGATAGGGAAATCATTCCGAAACTAAAAAAAAATACATAAAAGTGAAAAATATTGGCCCTAGTCTGGCTGCGCGCACCGCGCAGACTGACGAGGGTCGATATTTTTCACACATCCGATAAGGTCCCTTTTAGCGTGACGGGTCACATATGTAATGCACTTTGTTGTTTATTCCATGTACATGAGAAAAGGTGCATTAAACATGTTTATGATTTTTTAGGATTTTTGGATGGAATATCTTTACGAAGCAACAGGCTTTTATTTCTCATTTCATTTGTTTTATCTTTCTCGTGGTGAATGAACATAATATTACCTTAATTTGTAATATGAGAATTTTTAAAATGGCTATTGTAGATTCTGGATCACTTGCCATTGATTTCTTGATAGAAATGCCAAAATGGTTAAAGTACCTTTTCGTGTCTGAACAAACATTTTTTTTATAATTCACAATGAAATACCAACAGGAGGACGATTTGAGCCTTATGCACACAAAAGAATCAGATAAAGAGGTTGCAGTTGTTATCTAAACAGAGTGGGTTTGGTAATACACGCCAAAATTAATCGTTAAACAGACAGGTATTTTTCATTGTCAGAATGGCTTGTGGAGCATCTATAATGTATGGTAAAGTTTTAATTAGCTCATCTTAGAACAAAGTACTCTATTTCAGCAATTTCGTTTTTGTCTGTCGTCCGTCTGTCTATCTGTCCATCTGTCTGTTCTTAATTTGGAATTTACAATGTAGCATCCGCAAATATGGGAAATCTTGACCAAACTTTATCAAAACAATTATGGTCATAAATTCTCTTATGCGATCGATTATGGGTAGGATGGACATTAAAGGTCCAGAGTTATCTGCCCTTGCATTTCAAAAATAGCTTCAGGGTGTTTCATTATATGTGATACACTTTCAAATAAATTAAAATCATGTTCAGTAACTTCATACATTAACAATTTATATATCATTCTGGAGATACATTAATGACATTTTATACAAAATATTGTTTTTGGAATATCAAGACGCAAAGACGTCATTGTTGACGTCATCTAACAGGAGACGTTTTTCCGAAATTGCGCTATCCAGGAAAAAATGTCAGTGAATTCTGGAGTTGTATTTTGACAGAAAATCTATTATTGATTTAATAAGACGATTGTATCTATAGAAAAGGCTAATCAGTATAATGCAGGTTTTAGTTTAAACATATTTTATTGCCATCAAAGTGTACGTACATGTGCATATTTTTTCAACAAATGAATAATCAACAGTTGGCAAAAGGGTCTGGCCACAAGTTCTGACAAACGTGACACTTTAAGCACCTAGTTAGGTCAACAGGAACATTCTGTGCGAGTTTGATCAGAATCCATTCATAAATTTAGAAAGTGGTAAGTCAGATAACTTGTCACCTTTGTCATCAAGTCACCTTTTGTCATGACACATCGTAATATTGAAAAGCACTAACAATTTACACATGGTACTAGGCGATTAGGCATTTTCTTTAAAAATTCTATCCAAATCCGTTCATAAATGTAGTGGTTTTGTCAACATGAATGCTTGCATAAACTAATTGATTAAAGGGACATTTCATTCCAATTTCAATTTTTTAAAGTATGTCTTGATGCCAAGATTGGTTATTCTAAGGAGTATTAATACTATTAGTTTTTTCAAGTTGTTGCCAATAAGCGAGAATCACGCATTTAAAGTTGAGACATAATCGATAAATTGCATATAAATCCAAACTGTTGTCCACAACAATTTGTTCAATTTTAACACATAAATATCAATTTCTTGTAAACGGTGCAATATTTTGGCTAGAAATTTTCAGAATTTTCATAAGGAAATATGCTCTTTCAGATAAAATTAAAAGTAAAATTAATGACAAAAAAATCTGAAATGTCACTTTAAGTCCCCTTTTTCAATGGCGCTGTGTGATATAAAAACAGTCGCAGCGGAAAGGAGGACTGACAGACGGATAGACAGAGAAAGTTATATCAATACACGACCACCTTCGGCGGTGTATTAGATTCGTCCAGTCTAATAATCGTTTTCTCAGAAAACGTTGAAGAATTGGGGGGTATACTTATTTTTGCCTCTCAGTATATATTATGAAACACTCATGTAGTTTTGACTTTGTTTACACTTTAAGCATCTACATTTATTGACCAATTAATGTGAAAATTATGCACAATGTTGGTTACTATATGAGTTCAAATAATTTTGATTGTCAGTCTGATCGGATAAATTAATCATGAGTTATGTGCCCTTGAATTTGACATTGCCGTTTTCAACTTTGTTTTCCCTCTAACAAACAAAATTACAATCCAATCAAGACAAACCTTCGACTCCGACATAATGTTGGTCACCATAAGATCTTGAATGAGTTAAAATTTCAGCACAATCGGACAAGAACTTGCGAAGTTGTCTGCCCTTGAATTTGACAAAATTGTTGTTTTTGACTTTGTTTTCACATTCAAAACTACAAATATTGACCAATCAAAACAACACTTGGACACAATGTTTTTGACTAATAGAATTTGGAGAACTGTGAATTAGGGTAAGACCCCCCCCCCCCCCCAAGACAAAATTAGTGTGAAAACAAAGTCAAAAGCGGTAATTTTCTGGTGCGTTCAGACTAACAATAGAATTCATTCGAGCTCATATAGTAACCAACATTGTGTATAATTTTCATCTTGATTGGTCGAAAAATGTAAGTCGCTACAATTGAAACCATTTTGAATCTAGCTTTTATGACGTTCAATGGCAGATGACTCTGGGCATTTTTGATCGATCCGGCCTATAATCAAAGTCCCAAGATAACTTATGACCATAATTGTTTTCGCGAAGTTTTGTCAAGATTGGCTCATATTTGCAGATGCTTGAGTGTAAACAATTACTAAAAACAGACAGATGGATAGATAGACAGACGAACGACGGACAAAAAGCGATAAAATAGCTGAACTTGAGTATTTTGTTCTCAGAGATATGCTTATTCACGGTATGGCAACTGCAGAGACAGAGCCAATGGCTCTGCTATTTAAATCCTCTGGGGCGCTTCCGGCCATGTGTGGCTCTGTCTCTGGGAGCACGACAAAAATAGGTGAGTGGACGACTTTGTTGTTCAATAGTTTTCTTTTGGCGCTTAAAAGCGAACAAGAGGGCCAAGATGGCCCTGTATCGCTCCACTGGCTTTTAGACATTTAGACTACAAACTTCTTCAAGGAATACAATAGAGGTCTTTCCAAAGAAGATTCATGCTACACCAGAACGAAATCTAATAAGTAATTAAGGAGCAGAACGGTTTTTAAAATTTTGTTAAAATTACACTGTTTCATATAGCGAAAAATAAGCGTAGCCCACAGCGGCCAAGCTTTTCATCCAATTGTGAAGGAATTTGGGAGAGATTCATACAAGGAAGATTCCTGTGAAGTTTGGTTGAAATTGGTCTTGTAGTTTTGGAGAAGAAGATTGTTTAACAATTATTCGAAAATTCAATTTAATAAAATTTATTAAAATTCAAGTTCTACATGGAAATTATTTTTTTTTAAGGAATTTAAAGGAGATTCATGCAAGGAAGATTCATGTGAAGTTTGGTTAAAATTGGTCCAATAGTTTTGGAAAAGAAGATTTTTCAAAAAATTAATCTAATTTAATTAATCAAAATTAAAGTTTTACACAGAATTCATTTTTTTGAAGGAATTAAGAAGAGGAACATTTCTGTAAAGTTTGGTTAAAATTGGTCGAGTAGTTTTGGAGAAGAAGAATTTTTAAAGATTTTTCGAAAATTTAATTCAATTAAATTAATTAAAATTCAAGTTCTGCGCGCATTTTAATCTTTTGAAGTTATACACAGAATTTATGTTTTTGAAGGAATTAAGAAGAGATTCATACAAGGAAGATTTCTGTGAAGTTTGGTTGAAATTGGTCCAGTAGTTTTGGAGAAGAAGAATTTAAAAAAAAAAATCGAAAATTTAAATCAATTAAATTATTTAAAATTCAAGTTCTGCACCGATTTTAATTTCTTACTTACTTGTAGACCGGACCGAATGTAAGTCAGTGACTTCTGTGGGTCCTCCTGTTGGTTTCTTCATGGATGTTTGTTGATGTGTAATCTTTTGAAGGAATTTGGTAGAGATTCATGCAAGGGCGATTTCCGTGAAGTTTGGTTGAAATTGGTCCAGTAGTTTTGGAGAAGAAGAATTTTTAAAGATTTTTCGAAAATTAATTCAATTAAATTAATTAAAATTCAAGTTCTGCGCGGATTTTAATCTTTTGAAGGAATTTGGTAGAAATTCATGCAAGGAAGATTTCTGTGAAGTTTGGTTGAAATTGGTCCAGTAGTTTTGGAGAAGAAGAATTTCTAAAGATTTCTCGAAAATTTAATTTAATTTAATTAATTAAAATTTAAGTTCTGCATGGAATCTATTTTTTGAAGGAATTTGGAAGAGGTTCATACAAGGAAGATTCCTGTGGAGTTTGGTTGAAATTGGTCCAGTAGTTTTGGAGAAGAAGATTTTTAAAGAAAAAGTTTACGCACGGACGCACCGACGGACGGACGTACGGACGGACGACGGACACAGGGCCATGACATAAGAGCTAAAAAACAGGAATGTCATGCTCCCCTAAAACCACTTATCTGTCTGTTATAATTCTGTGGGCATTCAAGGTCGGCAGGGTTTTCACAGGATCATTGTCGTCGTGAGTCGACCCTATGTAATTTTTTCTTGTGTACATCATGTATTTATGTACATTCCAACGGTAAAAAGCCAATTCGATGGCTCAGCGCGAAACGGTTGTAACTGCCTATATGCTAATCGATGGATACTCTCGATTAGATATCCCTTTCCCATGTCACAAAACCTTAGAAATGATTGACAAAAATAGAATTTGAGCAATTTCTATCGATGGCTCTGTCTCTGGCGGCTGGCTCTGTCACTGTGTACTTTGTTAAACAGTTCAATCCACCACAAAATTCGTGTTGAAGTAATTTCTAATTTAGGACTGCTTAAATTCGAAATTATGAACACACATGCACCGATCCAGTTGGGCGGTAGTCCCTCTTGAGAGAGAAATGTATGGATTTGTGCAAGGTTCTGCATGCGCAAAATGTTAACCATTGAAATATGTGAGAAAAAATGTGAATATGCTGGTTATCAGCCAATGTAGAAAAGAATCGAAATTTGCATATCAAAAGTATCTTGAAGACATCTTAAATGTAGGTTCCATGCAAGATCAAACCAAAGACAAAGGACAATCACTTCCACACTCTACTAAAACATCCAAAACAAGATTCTACTGGCATAGATACTCTAAAACAACACAACAAACTGTACACTAATGACCAAAAAAAAAAAAAAACCCACGAATTCTAAATGAACAATTCCAATCTGTTTCCACCCACAAATCACCCTTGTCACTTAAACGCGTAGATGGAATAATACGTTCACACACAATTTAAAACACAATTGATGCATGTACACAAATTCACCACCACAGATAAATCCAGGCACACCATCGAAATATCTGAAAACAGGATCAACAAATTGCTAAAATATCTGAACTTGCATAAAGCTGCTGGCCCTGATGAATTAAGACCAATTATACTAAAGAATTGTGTCAAGGAACTTGCGCCTATCATAACACAGCTATTAAGAAATCTCTTGAGACCAATTCTTTACCGAGCATTTGGAAAAAAGGCAAACGTCGCCCCTGTATTCAAAAATAGTCCAAACCAGCCAATTTTCGCCGGATCTCTCTCACTTGCATCTTATGCAAACAACTTGAACATATTAGTGCATCTAGTATAACTAATCACTTCGACAAAACATACTTACAGCACGGATGTTGGGGAAAAAGATACTGTCTGGCCCAACTCTTGGGCTTGGTAGATGATATCCTCCAGTTCATAAATGAGGATAAAGCCAAGATGACTTAATCCTATTACATTTTGAAAGAGCGTTTGATATGGTAAATTATGAGAAACTGGTGTCAAAAATACATTGTAGCCCACACTCTGGCATGGATAAAAGCCTTTGTAGACAATAGGACACAATCAGTGTTGGTCAATAGCTCCATGTCCTGCATCATACCAGTTCCTTCAGGTGTGCCTCAGGGTTCGGTCTTAGGCCCGTACTATTCCTTATCTATATCAATGACCTCCATGAATATGTACAATGCTCTAAAGTACGTCTCTTTGGTGATGACACTATCATTTACATACCACAAACTATCACATTCCATTCCAGCCTCTTACAACAGGATCTACTCAAGCTCGAGAGATGGGAATCAGACTGGGACATGTCTTTTAATCCTGCCAAAATGCCAAGTCATAGAGTTTACCAAGAGAAAGACACAATTACCGACTCTGTACTTTCTACATAATAGACTACTTGAGATACACTCCTCAGCAAAATATTTAGGTGTTACAATCTCAAACGACTTATCATGGAATAGCCGCTTGTCAGGCCCCAGCTCGAATACTGCGCTGCAGCATGGACTGCAGTCCGCTCAACACTCGGGAACATTGATTAACCAGATTGAATATGTGCAGCGGGGAGCAGCTCGCTAGGCCATGCGATGCTATGATCCCACATTCAGTGTCTCCGCTATGTTAGACAACCTCTGTGGTAGAAGACCAGATTTGCGCCGTACGGCTGGTTAGATTCTATAAAATTGTCAATGATAAAGTAGTCGTCCCTCTTCCTCAAAATATTGTCAAACCTGTCAGACCACTTAGAAATTCCCATATACTGGCATTCAAGCAACTACATACTAATATCCAATGTCTTGTTTTGGAGAGATTAAATGGAAATATGTCGAATTACATTGGTGCAAAATGTTTCTTCGTCAACACCTAATTTGTCGCATGTAGTAGATCTAGCTTTGAAATTGAACAGCGCCGAAATTTTGATGTTTTTGAAAGCGTTTAATCAGTGACTGAAACGTTCGCCATACGCAATATGATATATTCAGTGTGCGAGTCAATAAGGCTTCGACACGAATTCTGTGGTGGATTAAACTTATCAAAGTTAGCACGCAGAGACAGAGCCAGCCACCCAACCGCCAGAGACAGAGCCACCGATAGAAATTGCTCAAATTTGATTTTTGCCAATTTTTGCAAATTGTGACATGGGAAAGGGGTGTCTAATAGAGAGTATCCCTCGATTAGTATATAACGTGTTTTTCCTTCGGCAATTGGCTATTTACCGTTGGAATGTACATAAATGCACGATGTAAACAAGAAAAAATCACATAGGGTCGACTCACGACGACAATGATCCTGTGAAAATCCTTCCGACTTTGAAGCCCACAGAATTAGAACAGACAGATAAATGGTCTAAGGGGAGCATGACATTCCCGTTTTTTCGCTTTAAAGCACCAAAAGAAAATTATTGAAGAACAAAATTGAACACTCACCTATTTTTGTCCAAAAATCGTGCTCCCAGAGACAGAGCCACACATGGTCGGAAGCGCCCAGAGGATTTAAGCGGCAGAGCCAGTGGCTCTGTCTCTGTAGTTTCCTAACCGTGTTATTTTAAAAAAGTTACTTTTCACTCTGTTAAGGTATCCGACCCCTCAAAAATACCAAAGAGCCAGAGGCGAAATTTGAAAAGTGCAAATAATTCCTAAACTGTGTTACATTTCCATTCCAAATACAAACATAAGCATTTTGTACGGCCTAGAATTCTTAATTAATGCAAACTAATGGAAAAATTTGACAAAAAATGGTCAAATTACCTCCCTTGCATATGAATATATTATTAGATTATTTTCTTCTTGAAGCATAATCTTTAAATCTGGTACAGTGAATCAACTTATTTGAAGTGTCTTCACAAGTGTGTGTAATTTGATGCATTTCGTATGGCTAGAATGTGGTGTTTTTTTTTCAGGGTCTGTAAAACCTTAAAATAACATCTTTATCTGATGTTTTTTTGTGTACATAAGGCTCATATCGTCCTCCTTTTGGTATTTTATGGTGATTTGATAAAGAAATGTTTGATTCAGACACGAAATGACATTTTTATCATGAAATGCAAAAGGCAAGTAATCCAGAATCTACAATAGCCATTTTGAAATTTTTCGTATTACAAATTATATGTTCATTCACCACCGGAAAGATAAATCAAATGAAATAGAGGATAATCGTTTGTTTCAGTGTAAGATCGATTTTTATTTCATTGAGTGAACAACAAAAGCTTTACGAGTGAAAATGTAGCTTTCGTCGTTCACGAAATGAAATATTAATCAATCTTACTCGAAAAACAAACGATTATTCTATTTCTTTGATACAAACATTAGACAAAATGCAAAAATTTTATGACAGATTTTCTTAAAGCGCGTCATTTTGCACGTTTCTGCTATGCAACGCTTATGATGACGTCACTTATTTGGTCCGGCTTACATAACGTCATATAGGGTGAAATGAATGAAAGCGGGGTACAAGTTTTTGATAATTTCACTGGATAGGCGGTGAGTTTATCAAAATGATAATCTACCGTTATTTCTCGATAATCCACCGAAAAGCATTAAAGAAATGAGAAATAATAGTCTGTTGTGTTTTTTCTTTACCATCCAAAATTCCTAAAAATCATAAACCTATCTAATGCCCCTTTTTTCCTGTACATGGATTTCAATGAAATAAACAACAACATTCAAAGTGCATGACACATTACCTATTTTCAAGTTATGAATTGTTAGTAAAACTGTATAAGAAATTGATTACCATCTGATGACATAGTGAGTGATTTACCCCACCCATTTTGATTTGATATATCTACCAAACCAAAGCCCCGTTCAAGTTGATACTTTGCCTACACAAAGTCAATATGTTATGTGTGGCGAAAAGGAAGAAAATCGAGCTGGTTAAATCTTTGGTTAAATTAAGATAAGAAAGATATTTGCAGCTACACCTCATCCAGGAATATTTTTAATCGTTCCGTGCTGATGACGGTAAACATAATGCGGGTGAAAAACATTTGACATTCACCGATTTTAAATGTTGTTTATGCACGCTGTACTAAACTGCTATAAGTGAAGCAGTTTCGAAGCGTTGACGTAAGTGCGTCAACGTCAAGTCATTGTTGCACCTGGTTTGATAAGCATCTTTGGCTACAATGCATATATGACCCATCACACTAAAAGGGACCTAATAGGAAGTGTGAAAAATATCGACTCTAGTCAGTCTGCGAAGTCCTTGCAGCCAGACTGGGCCGACATTTTTCACTTTTATGTAGTTTTCTAAATCTGGAATGATTTTCCTATCGTACTATAAGCTCATTTTTGCCTACGGGATCTGGTTGACCTGTGCTGAGTCTGACAAGTTTGTCATAACTTGGATTTGTGGAGTTCGAATAACGTCCCTTTTAATGTAACGGGTCACATATTGTAATTTTTACATTTGATTTACCTTTCATACGCTTTGAATACAGATTTTAAGTGACATTTCACAAATGTGACCCGTCTCACTAAAAGGGACCTTATCGGGTGTGTAAAAAATATCGACCCTAGTCAGTCTGCGCAGTCCGCGCAGCCGGACTAAGGCCGACACTTATATATTTAATTTATGTAAAAATAATCGTGAAATGTCACTTTAAAGGCGTATTTCTCGCTAATTTCTATACGCAAGATTTTTTATTTAACGTAATACTCAGTCAAAATGATTAAATATAGTATATATTTCACTAAAAGATTAATAGAATGCTGTATACCAGTATTTCACTTTCTTTCACAGATGCTCTTTCATTTCGCCTCTGTACAGGGCTGCGGAGGGAAATGGGAAATAACAATGGGAATAATAGGAAGTTTCAAAAGATAGTCCCTTTAGATCAATACCGGTATTCAAATTTTGAAATCACTTCTGACGCAAACAGAATAATAATTTCTTTCCATTCTTTCTCTAATGTATAATGCAAGAAATGAACCAGTTACACAGTAACTAAAGACGCTATCCTTCGGTAGACCACGATTTGTGGACTCTAGCTTAGACAGCCACTTGCAGAGATTAGAATAAAAATAACGAACGATCACTTTGCGCGGGGAATGCAGTATTTGGTTCTTTCTCCCAAAGCAATCAAAGTCTTCTTATGGAATGAAAAATCCAGTCTTAGTTTAGGAAGAGTCAACTTCTAGAAAAACTAATTGCTTAATTTATTTGATACCTATATTTGAGCCAGGATCTGGAAAGATGTCCTTCAAAGCTTTTGAACCCAATATATACTGACTGGCTTTAAAAACGCATCACTTATTTTTCAAAATATTTTCGTAGTTAAAGTCAACAGGATCAAATTTCTACTTCCGATATATATTTCAACCAATAAGACACGATATCCAATAAAATATATTGCAGTCAGTCACCACGTTATTTTTCATGACGTCAACGTGCAAAATATGGATAACGTTTACGTAACTACACCTTAGGTGACCAATTGGATTTTTGTTTTCATATTCCATAATCATATTCAAATGGCCAGCAGTTACTTTTATTTCTCAATCAATTTGATTAAACAAAAAATAAAGCCAAGAGACCAAATTAAGTACGTTGAGCACACACAAATTTTTGAATTGTTCTAAGCGGATGTTTGTCAACGAGAATGGGTGAGACGTTTAAATGTAAACCAATCGACGATTTTTCACTTTCATTAACGTAGTCAATCTACAGGGATTGCTGCTGAGCATCAGCGTCTTGATCAACCGTTTAAAACGAGCTTACGTCAAGATAATAACATTCGTCAACGTCAATTATGTATTTGGTTTACAACAACGTTTTCAACTGCAATTGTAATACAAAAATGTTGCTACTGACAAACTCATAACAGTGAATTAACGAATAGGATATTGTGGTTTTCACTATTGGCGATTATGCCCGTGACAGATACTTACAGAAAGTCATCATCAGATCAGGGTGCGTTGGGCCTAGATATGATAAAAAAAACGAACGCCAAAACTTTTGAATAATCTCCAGCAATATATGGTAGATAATTCAAGCCCAAAAGAATAAAGATTTTGTTTCAACTTAAGGGTCAACGAGGTCACGATTGTGGAACGTTTTTCATACTCAGAGCGGAATTACGTGTTATTAAATAGAGAAAACTGTCAAATTCCTCACACCACCTCTCTTTAGATGGCTATATCTCAGTCATTTAATCGAATTTTTGTCTGAAATTTTCATGAAATGTTGGGAAGATGTCAAGCTGTAGTTTAATATATAATACTACAAAGTTGATTATGTGTTTTGCATATTATTGCCGGATGAACTTTAGTGATGCGTTTTTAAGCCAGTCAGTATACTTCAGGATCAGCCTGCCTATACAGCTAGTCTGATCATGAACCATCTTGTTCTCCACTAGCCTCTTTGTGACTTGTAGCAACAGTCAGCAAGCAGCATAGATCCTAGTTAGACTGAACTGAGGTACAGAGGGACTTGGAAACATGGTCGTATCAAATGCTATAAAGGACATTTTCTAGCTCCGGGCTGAATCTTATTGTTTTATATGCAACCCAATCGACCATTATTCTTCATTCATTCCCAGTGAACATATCAATGCATCTCTTTTTCTAGAATTGTCTTTGAAAGGTATAACCAGGTGCTTAGGAAAACGCTGAGAGAACATTTGGAAATGTGGCTGATTAATTTTGATTTGAAGAAAAAGTGAGTAACATAATCTAAAGCATGTATGAGAATAAAACTTTATATTCATTGGAATGAAACATAACATGGTTCAGTGTAAATTATCAAATCCATTCCATTCTTAATCTTTTGAATTGTATAATCATGTCTTAACTGTTGATAGTGGTTTACGAATTGTTATGATAGGGGTGGTACATAAAGGTCTAAAATATAATTAAATTATGGATGGTCGTGTAAAAACCATAATTACTTTAACAATCTAAAGGGGGTAAGTAAGTAATTATGGTTTTTACACGACCATCCATTGCTTATATCTTTGAGAGAAAATGATAAAGATAAGCAAACCAGTCTTAGAACCGCTGGAAAAACAAGGAAAGTTCCTGCCGGACTTCGAATAAAAATTCTCGCACATCGTTCAATGTTAACTTTTGCAGGAATTCCTTAGAAAACAGATAATTCTTGGAGCCTTTCAAGGTACTACTGAAAACAGAATTAATGTTCTGCTACAAGTGTCAAATCCTTTTTTGTTTCAGAAACATTTCCCAGTACCCATGACAAAGCGAGTAGACATGACTTTTAACGCAAATGAAACAATCATAGATTATGAATAAAATTCATACCAAAATAAGAAAATAGTTCTAAAAACCCGTAATTTACTTATTGTATGAGCATCGTAAGAAATTGGATGTGGAAAAAAACGTAATAAGTACGGAAATACAATAGAACAGGATGTTTCCTGTTTCAAATAAGATGTCTTTTCGAGATAAAAAGTCGAATGCAATTCAAATTCAATCGGAAATTAAATTCGTTTCAATGTCCTTTCAGACTCCTTCCTGCAAGATTATAATATCTGCTTTTCAACCCATGAAAATGAGTATATAAGGAAATATTCTAGAAAATGATCTTACGTGTTGTTCTTCTTTAAAATTCAAAATTGAGATTATTCAGTAATCTTTAAATATCCGATATTTGACATAATTTATCTTAGAAATAAGGATTTTTTTGTACATTTTAAGTTGTACATGTATCTATCATAGACGAATAAGACATCAATTTTCTCTTATTTTCGATGAACAAATCGTTCAGTTTCTTAAAAGCAAAAGCAAAATTTGAGTTTATTTGTGACAATGGCAATTAGGTATGTTATGCCGTTGTCACAGATGCTAGTGTTAGTAATGGATAAAATACCTTTTCTTTTAAGTTTTATGCTATATTTCTCATAAAATCAAAAGAAACAACATTGAAAAAACGAATATGGATTATTATATCATTATGTTCACCTTCTGAGGATGCCTTCGCATTAGGGACAAAGGGGTCCGTATTACTAACGATCGTACGTTTCATTTTTGCATAATTACTTGTAACAACAGCCCTGATTGGCTCAGTCGGATTTCTCGTGCAATCAGATGTCTTGTTACACAGTTTACACAAAAACTTCATCGTAAGATGTTTAGTTATACGGGGCCCAGTCTTTTTGGAACATAAAATAACGTTATAACATGTTCGAATTTAAAAGTTGGTATTTTTTGGATGATTTAATCTATGATTGCCTTAAAAGATTAGAGAAACTCCAGGAAAGTCTCTGGAGAATTTCTGCCAAAACGGCCCAACATGGCGATGTAAGAAAATTGTTCTGTAAAAACAGTCTAAAATAAGCTGATCTTGTCAGTATAACACTTTTCTGAGGTAAAATAGCTTCGCAGAAGTTAAAAACATCGGTTGAACATGTATCTAATCCTTTCCCAAACGGCAAAATTTTAGGGTGATTCACTTCAAAAACTGCCACAAATGACAAAATGGATGTTATCAAAGATATGATTTGTGTGAAATATGGCATAGAAAATGTTGAGACAAAAGGGAAAACTGCTGGTTACCAAGCCTTTTCTATTAGGGACTTTAAAACCAGGTCTTGTTTGGGAAAAGGTAGCCCGATTCACGCGATTGTCGAAAATTTTCGTTTACATAAATTTTCAATTCTAGCGACATCGAAAACATTAGAGAGTGGAACGTTCCATCGGCTAATGTCTACGACATCTTCCAAACATTTCCAACGTTGCACGAATTTCTTTATGAGTGGACTACTTTAAAACGTAAATGCAAATGTCAGAATCACAACGTGTACCTCTTATTTGCATTAAAAACCCATGTACCGGTGAAGCAGCAAAAGACAAAATCCGTAAGATATGCGCAAGGTTTGATATTCTTGCTAAAATAATTAAGAGTCAAAGTTTAGACGTTGTCCATCAAATTTCAGAATGCTGAGCGAACCGCGGTTATGGGCGAATTAGTTCACGTTGATATCATCTAATTGATAATCAAGTAAATTGTACCACAATGTGCGATGGTGTATGTTTCGCTGAATTACAACTGTCAATTCGAGATAGTTAACTTCTGCAAATCACGTTAGATTCTCGTTATGATTATGAGTTCTGTGAGACTGTATTATATCAACAATCTGATAACGATGAAAAATTGGATGATTTAAATGATGAAGAAAATCCCTTCTACTTTGAAAAACCTTATAGCATGTGGATAATTCGCACTTCCCCGGCTATGAAGTAGTGTGTGTTCGATTTCGAAAATAATACCACTAAGCTGTCTAACATATACATACCGGTAATTGTGTCGACGATTGTCTGTCGAGACAACGAATAGAAAGTAAACGCCACACATGATTACGATAGAAATCTTTAATTTCACATAATTATTATCATGGGAAGTTTTTCACGTGGAATCTTATTTAGGCGTTTTATAGTATTAAATAAAACGTGACTCAGAAAATAATGAAAGTACCGTAGAGATGTCTGAATACATCAGTAATCGAAGCGATTTTGTAAGAACTTTATTGAAACCTTGAACGACTAGTTATTTATACGGAATCAATGTCCGAACTAAATAAAATCTAGAAAACTAAAATGTCACTTTACTGTGTGGAATTTATTACATTCCTAGCAAATGAATCCCTCTGATATTTCACTTCAGTGATTTTTTTCGAAGTAAAGCCAGGTCTGTATCATTTAGCATGTGTATTGACAGCGTTAGTATTCCACTTTGCTTTGAACATGTCTAAAATTGCGACTACGAAAATCGAGAATTTGCAACAGGAAAACACTTGTAGATTTGCAAAACTTTGCGATAAGATTTCCTTCCCTCTTTTACTGTTCCATATTAGATAAATCATATCTTAGACTTTAGTCTTAACCTACATGCACTCACCTTTTATATAAAGTTCAAACTGCATTTACATCATAACTGTTAATTATGAAATAAGAATTTACAGATTGCTTCACTTGTTTCATTTTATTTCAAAATAACCCACCCAGGTAGGTTTTATAAATGGAACATAAAACATTCAAACAGTTCGTAAAACACTATCAAGAGTTAGATCATAATTATGCAATTCCTAACATTCAGAATAGAATGATTTTATTATGTAAATTTGTGACCCATCACGCTAAAAGGGACCTTATCGGATGTGTGAAAAATATCGACCCTAGTCTGTCTGCGCAGCCAGACTAGGGCCGACACTTTTCATTTTTATGTAATTTTCTAAATCTGGAAAGTTTCCCCTATCTTTCTAAATGTTCATTTATCGCATGCAGTATCTGGTTGACCTGTACCAGTTCTGACAAGTTTGTCAAAATTTGGATTTTTGGAGTTCGGATAAGGTCCCTTTTAGCGTGACGGGCCACATTTAATTAGATTACCTTTTTTGTTTCATTCCAATTATTATTCTTATTGTGTTTAATTATCAACATTTTCTTCTTTTCTTTCAGCGTTTTTTTTTTAGAAAACCTCCTGGTTATGAAAGAGGTGTATTGGTATGTTCAAGGGGAATGAATGAAGCGTAATGCTCGATTGGGTTGCATATAGACACCAAAATACAAAATCCTATTTAATATGCGTTTTCCCAGAAGTTGACTCTGTCATATCATAAGAAATCTTTTGAAAACTTTGGGGAAAAAGAACCAAATACTGGTCAGAAGTATTCTTTTTTCTATATGCTACGATTTTCAAATATCCTGCTTTTGAAACATTCTTTTTTCAATTTTGGTTAGCAGTAAATAAACTGACACTATTTAAAAGTGCAAAACACGTTTTCATTAACCATTCCTTTCCTATTGCCTCGATCGGCACCATATTTGGGGACATGTATGAGGCAATGTATACGCTTCACGCCCCAGCGATTTTGTCGTGTTTTCTGTAAACTAGTCGGACATCTGAACCGCCCATCACTCGTGTGTCTCGTGCATTCAGACCACCAGATTTTTTGTGTACAAATTGCCACTTTTATTTACTTATTGAAAACATACGAGAACAACGAAAGAAAATTGTGTACAAAATGCTGAGGCTTACTTTGCGAAAAAGGAACCGAGTTTTTTGGCTTTTGGTTTGCGGTGTTTCGCAAGTGAAGGTATCTAGACGCTTTAAGGTTTACGAACTGAGAATGAAATGCAGAGCCAGAGGCGAAATTTGAAAAGTGCCAGTAATTCCTATTCTGTGTTACATTTCCATTCCAAATACAAATATAAGCATTTTGTATGGTTTAGAATTTTGAATTAATGCATACTTGAGGAAATATTTGACAAAAATGTTTAAAATTACCGCCCTTGCATATGAAAATAGAATAAAATAATATTTGTAAATTGTTTTCTTCTTGAAGCATAATCTTGAAATCCGGCCTGGTGAATAAACTTCTGTGAAGTGTATTTACAAGTTAGTGTAATTTGATGCATTTCGTATGGCTAGAAAGTGGTGTTTTCATTCTCAGTTCGTAAACCTTAATGTAGCCGAATCGAAGGTTTATGAGACGTGTAAACGACACGGGAAGATTTACATACCACCCAAGTCCCGGTCAGCCGATTGTAACAACTGTACGTCAACATAATTGTATACCTCAACGTCACTAACGCAACATATTTGTGACGGCTCAGTCTACAGCAAATTCTATGGTTGGTAAATCGCGGGCGGCATATACATCGCAACATGGTGATAAATCGCCTGTGAAAACACGGGGTTCGTTGTCGTCGTCCTGTTCGATGCAAGGCTCTCGACTCAACGTGCATTTTGGCATAATCTGACGTCCATTCAGGCATTATTCGTGGCTTTAAAGGTCATTTTGTATCCTGTTATGTTAACAATAGTAACATATAAAATTTTACATGGCTCTTACCAGTTTGTAAGATGTAGGCGATACCATTTGTAAGAGTACTTTTTGCGTTTTTAAATCGTGTCAGTTTATTTATTGCCAATTGGTAAATAAGATTAACATATTCGTGTTCATATGATTTCTAATCCTACACGTGGGACATATTTGCATTAGGAAATTAAGTTCCCAATTCGGTTTAATTAGGTTTGGAAACGATGTTTCCAACTATACTTGTTTTGAGCTCGAAAACTTATTAAGAAACGGTTACATTTGTTGAGTGGGCTGTCGGAAATATAGAAAACGCATTACCATACCCCGCTCATTGAACGATCATGCGTTGATACCATGCCATGACAACAGAATCAAGATTATCACAATCTACATCAATTATTAAATGACCAAACAATTCGTACGACCTCGGCTACCATCCTTGGCAACCGTGGCTACGGATGGTCCTCTAAGATGAACGAAGTGTTTGGTGGTGTAAAACCTTGTGATGGTGTAAAAACATATGACTTGTATGAGTTTTGCAAAAATTTCAATTAAACACGTCTTAAATAGAAAATAGATCAGTGTAGTGATTTTCCATTCACAATCGGGTCATTTAGTCAAGTCATGTGGCCTAAACTTTGGACAATGAAAACGGTCTGAAACTAGAATCCCATTTCACAGACAGAGATGTACTTGTTCTGGTGAGTGTAGATCTGAGTGTAATGGTTTGTAAAACCTGTGCCGTTTGGTGATAGTATGTTGTACCACGGATAAAAGGGGCATTAGAGTAAATTTCCTTATTAACTGAACTTCTCATACATTTCTGAATAGATTGATTTGAGTTAACCTTTCCCAAACAAAACGTGTCTGTAAGAGAAAGCTCTGATAACATTGAGGCAAAAGAAGAAAATGATAATATTCACTATTTTCCCCTTTTGTCTCAATTTTCTGAACTATATATTGCACATTTCTAAACTCTTACATCTTGTCATTTACATCAGCTTTTGAAATGGACCACTTAAATATTGTCGTTTGGAAAAGTGTTAAACTTTCACAGAAAGTTTCTTATATGATCATCCCCCTCCCCAAGTTGGCCAAAAGTTCCGAATTTTCCATATTTTACACTGAAAATTTAGGGAAAATTTCAATTTAGCCCCCCTTATATCCAGACACATGGGATCCAGCCACCCCAATATGACATTGCTTCAAACGGGCCTGATATAACTCCATCTCCATCTATCTCCATCTACGCAATATCAACGAATTTGAATGTGGAAAAAGGACTTGTGTCGCGTTTGAAAACTTGTTTGAGAAAATGAAACACGTATATGTTGTGCCTTTATTGGTGTAGTGTAATGTCTGTCGCTAACGAGATAGGGAAATTGATGCCTTATTTGTGAGATTTTCCGCTTTTTAATCCGCTAAGGTGATTTATTGGACTAATGACGACTGTGGTATTTATTTTTATAGAAAAATACAGATATTTGTGAGCCCATCAAAGATTGTTTGATTCATCTGTGATAATAATAATTCCGGTACAAATATACCTCTTACTCTCTAAACGGTTTATAGATATGTGCTGAAAACGACGATGTTCAGCAAACATGAAGAAAGAATTGGTGAATCGTTGCCGTATTGATTAACACTTTCCCAAACAAAACTTGATTTTGATGACCATTCTAAATGCTTCTCTCTGCTTCTTTTAGGACTATTGTTTAATCATTTGACAGAGTCGACAGTGTCGCGTTGTTCCTTTTTACTTATATTTTTTTTATTATTTGCCTTCGCATTTTTGGAGATGATTTTCGATGTTGGGTACAAATTACTCTAATGCTAGATTTCTATTTTTCGCTGGAATAAAATCACTCTTACCAATGATTTTTCTCTTGAATAAGTTTTAAAAAAGTTCTGCTGGTCGCAATCGTCGAAAAAAATCGCCCCAGTCACATTCTACTTCTTGCATATTGGTTTTTGTCATTCCCTTTTCTAGGATCCGTATTTAATTAGTTTGGTTTATTGGGTTTTACACCCTTTTCAACTACTTTGGTAATATCGCGGCGGCTGGAGCACCTAACCATGGTATTTCTCTCACAACATAGGTTCACGATATCAAACATTGTGTTCTGCTGTTTGTAGTTATAATAATCCCCATTTTTGTCTATTGGTTGTTAATGGATCATGCTGCTCTCTGTATCTATTGCCTATGTATGTTGCTCTTTCATTTGGGCTTATATGTATTAGATAGAGGCTGTATATTTGATTCTACGCGATATAAACGTTTGAACGTTTATATCGCATAGAATCTACTATACAGCCTCTATCTGACTTAGTGTTCGTCAACCAATGAAAACATACGCTTTCATACGTCATTCTTCAAACCACGAGCTACTATCGAGCGTATCTTACTGGAATTATGTATCATTTTCCCAAAAAATACATCATTTTTCATAACCGCAAAGGAAGTGGGGGCGCGGCTATGTATATCCGTGACATAGACTGAACGGCAGTGCGTTTATGTGCAATATAGCGCCGAATTTATCAAATATACTGTAATTTCATTGGTCCATAAACTAGGATGAACACGAAAAACTTTGGATTTCGTCTGTTTTAGCGGGGCAGATAGTCAGAAAAATATTAGAGTTTATGATACAAGCATGAAATTTGGCATGTAAATAGATCTTGTAATACTAAATCCAAAAAGCCTGTTAGCCATTTCGATTTCTCATCATGGCGGCCATTTTCCAAGATGGCCGCCATTGAGGTTTTCCTTTTATAATAACTATACAGAATGATCATATTTGCGAATAGATTTTGTGTTTTCTGATCTTTTTTGTGACAAAAAGCATTGTTCTAATACAAAATAATGACAAAAAACATTTTTGTATTCGAAATGGCCAAAAAATTCAAGATGGCCGCCATTTTTGGCCTTTTTTCAAATTTATGTTAAGAGAATTATGACAGTAACGAGGACCTTCTCGTCAATGATATCTATGTTTTCGGCCCACATGCATTCAGAAAACCTGTCAGCCAATTAGATTTTTTTTATCATGGCAGCCATATTCCAAGATGGCCGCCATTGAAGGTTTAAGTTTTACAGTTATTATACATAAGAATTACATTTGTGATTAGGTTTTGGAATTTTTCATCTATTTTGTAATAACAACAACAACAAAATTACTAATGTTTGAATAAAAAAAATACTGACAAAATGCCTTTTCAAATTCAAAATGGCCAAATATTCTAGATGGCCGCCATTTTTCGTCATTTTTTTTTTCAAATTTATATTAACAGAATTATGAGAGTTACGAGGACCTTCTCATCAATGACATCTATGTATGTGTTAGGCCCATGTACATAAATCTTGCATTACTTGATAAAAAAAGAACCATTAGCCAGTTTGATTTTTCATCATGGCGGCCATTTTTCAAGATGGCCACCATTGAGGGTTTTTTTTTCATAATGACTATACAGATTGACCATACTTTATGAACAGACTTTGGATTTTCTATTTTGTGATAAAAACACGAATTCTAATATGAAGTAATGACAAAATGACTTTTGGTATTCAAAATAGCTGAAAAGAAATCCAAAATGGCCGCCATTTTGCGAATTTCTTCAATCTTTATAAGTAGTATGATAATTATTTGGTTGAGAATTGAAATGATTGAAAAAAGATTTAACAATAGTATGTTTAAGTATTTTAACATGCATGTTGTGGTAGTTAGCCATTTAAAAACTCATAAATTTACCTGCTCTAGCCATGAGGCGGCCACCACATGTAGAATTATTCTTCATTGTGTGTTACTTTGTATTCAATGCCAGTCTACTGAATTTGATAACTGCTCTACTGATAGTTTAGGGTTAGTTTCTAAATTTACCACTGCACAAGCCAGTGTAAGGAAACCCCAATCTGAAACACTTGCATCTTTCCTTACAGTCACTTTTCAAACCACATTCGGTTAGTTCTTTGCAGCTATCCACAATGACTGCATGTGTTGTTCAATTAAATGATCATCTGTCCACTTTCTGTATCTATTCCCAATTAGCGGGATTGGCAATTACTATTTCTCCTGGCAAGTATTGACCCCCCAAATGGAACTGGTCTGATAGGCAGCCTGTTAGGTTTGTTGCACAAGAGCAGCATGTGTTGGAGGGATGGCACCATTAAGCATAACGCTGTAAATATCATTAGATAAACTTGATCTGTAATACGGTGTGATTACAAGGTTCTCTAAGGTATCTTGGTAAGACTGTTCTATACTTGGATGACATGTTCTTAACTTTCTGAACACAGTCGTCACTTCTAGAAATTCATTCCAAGTATGCTAGCAGGCTAATGTACAATAGGACGAAACGGTATCGCATCCACTCACTGCGTGGAAGAAAAGGAGAAATGAAAAAAAAAAAAAAATGTTTTCTCAAAAGACATTGCACATGTCGTAAATGAAACCCATCAATAGTAACCTCCTTGGCCAAATAAAATCCAGATTTTTTCAAGACCAATTTCCCATAAAACTTGAAATACATTGCTATATTTATGACATCTATGTCATTGGCTTTAACAATGATAATTATGTTTGTGACCACCATATACAACATGCCTCACATGAACAAACAAATGGGTGACCGCTTCCTCACGATTGCATGGTAACAACTCTTCAAGATCTATGTCATGATTGCTTACATTATTTCCGTCCTCTGAAGCAATGGCTAGTAGATCAGAATGAATTTCTGAAAATTTGTTGGCCAAAAAGGTGGATAATTCTTTTTTGTTTTCAGTAAGATATTTTGCCAATGTGTGGCAAGTTTTCGTTTGGAAGATACTGCGTGTCTAACTCCTTGGCCATCATATTAAGCTCTGCTTTCAAACTTGATGCTACATAAACATAAAACACAATGCATACTCTTCTTCAGAAAAGGGATGATAAAAACTTTTGGGATCATTTCAAGAATACAATCCTCTCCAAATTTGGTTGATATTATATTTGGTCGTATTCAGTTTATTAGAGAAGAAACATCAATGATCTCTACAGACGCATCTGCAAGGATTCTGGTGAGGTGATTTTCTCTTCAATGATTGGTAGTATCGCCTTCTGGCCCATATGTAGTTGTCCATTGTTACTTAAGGCTGCTGGAAAAGACGGATTTTCGTGTCTGAAAAAACTTGAGCAATAAATGAACAACCTTGAAAATAAATCACAATCGATTTTCAAAACTTTTTGCTAGATGTCTTTGTAAGCTGGCTAAAGTTTATGTTAAAAACAAATCAAGCTGGTCCTTACAGATTTGATCATAAAATGAACACCCGTGTCCTATTTCTAAACCATCAATGAATGTAACGAAACCCATGAAATTGTTTCTTCCATTTTAAGCTACTAAAAATGACTTCAGGTCCTGCAATCATCCATCGTCTCAGTGCAGATGGATTTTCTGTCACACCTACAGCAACCCCTTTCCTTTTATTACAGCATTTTCTTGTTCATGGGCTTGATCGATGGCCATTGCCGAAAACAGGTGTTTTGCTTTGAAGACAACAAACTTTCCATCACTAAATTCCTGTGATAGTTTGGATGATGCTTGTAGCATGTCTCTGAGACGGAGAGGTAGAAAATGTTCATAGCTTCTGTTGTCATAGGCAAACTAAAAGGAACCAAAACTGACAACGCCTATCAATACAAGGTGAAGTTAGCCTCTCTAAATTATGTTCAAACGGAGAAAAGTGTGAGCTCTATTGTCAATATCACATGCCAGAAGTAGAACAATGGACTTTCTTTTTTACATTAGATGCTGACAGAAATGAGTCGGCTGTGCCAGAGGAGGCAATACAGGCTTTTGCAAGAGCACTAGACTGTAGCAGAATATCAGGTGATTTAAGCCTAGCCATTTCAGTATACAAGCCCAAAACATGTCTTCGCCATACATTTGGGGCCAATGCCACTGAATCTGTTTTGCTAAGGAATAGAGTGGCTGGTCAGCAGTAATGACATGGGTTCGACCCGGATTAAAATACATGTATGTTTTAAACAGCTAACTGCATCTCTGATACGGTCCATAACATGTTTAATAGTAGCTACAGAGTTTGTAGACTCCCGAAGGAGTGGTAAAAGCGATGTTATTGTCACTTCCTCTGTTTTGAGACAAATGCTGGGCTGACCATGATATGCCATCTGTTTCATCGATAATTCGGGTAAGAATCACTCAAATTCTTGTGCTGACTAAAGGCTTGTCATATCAGTGTCTGGGAGAATAGAGCATTTTAGATTTGCAGATATCGGATTTTTAGCTGGATGAACATTAATATAAAACATGTCATATGGGGCTTAAACATTGTTATCATTTACAAGGTCTAGTCTCATATTTCTCATAACATATAATTTGAAAAAGAATGACCTAAAACGGCGGCCATTTTGATTTGTTCGACCATTTTGAATACGAGAGTGCATTTTATCATTATTTTTATTAGAACATGGGTTGTAATTACAAAATACATAGAATATTCCAACATATATTCACAAACATAGATCTAATTAATCTGTATATTTACTGTTAACTGTAGACCTCAATGGTAGACACCTTAGAAAATGGCCGCCATGATGAAAAATCTTATTGGGTAACATATGTTCTGAATTTACTATTACAAGATTAATGTTCATATGTCTATAAACATCGATAGATATCAACCATTAGAAGGTTTTCATTACTGCCATGCTTCTTATAACGTAAAATTTGACAAATTGACCAAACGGCAGCCATTTTGAATTTTTGGCCATTTTGAATTCGAAAAGGCATTTTGTCAGTATCTTTTTTATCAAAACATTATTAATTTTGCTGTTATTACAAAAAAGATGATAAAATCCAACACTTATTCTCAAATGTAATTCTGCATGATTGCTGTAAAACCTCAATGGCGGCCATCTTGATAAACGGCTGCCATGATAAAACATCCAATTGGCTAACATGTTTTCTGAATGAACATGAACCTAAAAACATAGATAGCATTGATGTGAAGGTCCTCGTTATACTGTCATAATTCTCTAATCATAAAATTGAAAAAAAGGACAAAAATGGCGGCCATCTTCATTTTTTGCCATTTCGAATACAAAAATGCTTTTTGTCATTATTTTGTATTAGAACATTGCTTTTTATCACAAAATATATCAGAATACTCAAAATCTATTCGCAAATATGATCAATCTGTATAGTCCTTATAAAAGGAAAACCTCAATGGCGGCCATCTTGGAAAATGGCCGCCATGATGAGAAATCGAAATGGCTAACGGGCTTTTTGGATTTAGCATTACATGATCTATGTACATGCCAAATTTCATGCTTGTATCATAAACTCTAATATTTTGCTGCTATTTCCAATTTATCTGCCCTGCTAGTTTACAACGTTTCGGTTTGTCCCCGAAACAGTATCGGCATGTGTTTTCGAAAAATTTCTGTTGTTTTTCCGTGGGTATGTGTTTGTATTTATTCGGTTTCTCCTTGAAATGGGATTTCGATCTGGTGTTTGATATGCCTCATTCTTAACTTTTCTTTCTATTTTAATGAAGGGGTTCTTATTGGTATATTAATACATGCACGTATTCGGGAACCGACTACTGTACAGCAACATGTGGTACTTCGACCTGCGATGAATATGCGAGGTACATGTACTTTTAAGGGGGAATGCTCCAGTTTCCTAATTTTTTTCCCAATGATAGAATTTATTCATATTTTGTATGTTGAAATTACATGTTATTACCAATAGAAAGATAAAATAAAAATGGATGGTCTTGTTTGAATTTTATAGGCATTCGTATCACATACCCCTACATCGAAAAAATGCACAATTTCTTGCACCTGTCCAAGGTCACTAAAATGCTAATAAAATGCTGTATATTCATCGTTTAGTCCCGAAGACGGATTTAAAGTAACGTCTTACATTTAATAAGAACAGAAAACCTAAAATATGTGCTATTATAAACGCATAAATGTTTAAAACAACATGCTCACGTGTTCGGTTGGATCAACGAAGCTGGAGTGTTTTATGTCAAAATTTGCATATTTTTGGAAATATTTCAAGTTCTACATAATAGAATTTGATAAAACTCCCTCATTGTATTAAGCAACATTTCCTTGTAATAATTCAATGGTCAGCGCACTGAGTGCAGTGAATTACAGCAATTTTTATCAGCTACACCTGAATAAAATGGCGCAAAACAGTGGTAACTGCATACACACTTTCGACTGTCTTGCTCTAAATAATCGATTTCCATCTTGATGATAATAAATACACTTTTAGCATCGAAATTGGTAAATTATAATGATGTGTTATTGAAAATATGGTATCGAAACATATTGGTATGAAACATTTAATTTACTACAGTAATGACCGAGTGTTCCGAAAAACTGGAGCATTCCCCCTTAAGGAGTTGACTTCCTGGGTGAAAATACACGATATTCTATTCGTGACGTGTGACTTTTCAGTTGTAGGGGTACCGCCGTTTAACCGTAGGGAAACCGGTATCGATTACACTGCATTATGTTTTTGATTCTCAAGATTATACTTAATATGAAGTTATTTGTAGATTTTTGTTCCAATATATGTCTGTTATTTTTTACAAATAGTGCAATTTGAATATCCCTCAATTGTTTTGCTTAGTATACTACCAAAAACGTTTTGACAATATAAATGAACAATTTGATAGGGATAAGGGTTTATATACTTAGCAAAAGTTCTGACGAATCACCATTTAAAATTGCATAACTTTCACAAGGTCAAATTGTGTGGTCTCAAATGAAATACTATGTGTATAATATCAAGACATACAGTTCGTAAGATATAGACTGATAAAAAAACCCGCCGACGCCAACACTGACACCAACGACGCTATTGATGTAGCATAGGCCTCCAAAGTGTAAAAGCCGTCGGTTGGTTTTTGGAAGGTAAGTTTTTCAGGAACAGGAACTCTTTCAGCCAATACAAGACCAAGAACAAGAGTTTATTACAATAAAGGTTTGAAGGTTATTTTCCATTTTCACCAAATTTCAGCCTCTAGGAATTTTAGAATAAAGGGTATTGGAATTTTAAATGGTATTGGTATTGGAAGTTCAATATTTCAGAACAACCTGTAGGATTTACTATGACAAATTACAAGACGAAATGTGAATCGGCGCCGAATTGATTGACCTAACTGTATCGTTTCGTTCAGGTCGAAACACAAAGTAGCCAAAAACATTTTTACGCAATAATATGTGACTATTATCAATTATTCCATTTTGAGAAACCCCTTACAGTCAATACATTTACATGTTTGTTTTCCACCGGCAATACGGCGAACTCTTGTGGTCAAGAATTCGATTCATTTAGCCCGAATGAAAACTACAAAACAATCAGTATCGAGACAAACAAAGATTTTGATTGGCTTACACAGACCGGGGTTGAATAAAATGGTCGGAACAACAAAACTATGGCCAATCGAAATCTGCCAAAATCACTGTGGACTGGTCAATGACGTGACTCCGAATTTTAAAAAAATCATTATTTTTCTGTTAAGGTAGAACCGGATACTTTTAAAACTTTAAGCTACGGTCATAAATTTGATATCTTTTGAAAGTAAAAGCTATTTCTGGTTCAATTCCGATATTCATTTCCTCGTTCATGTCGTGACGACGTTACCACGACGACGTCAACATAGGTATTTCGCACGTTTTTTACGTCGAATTTCTATAGCCCGGAAATGCACAAAATTGCGTTTTGGTCGGGCAATTTCAACGTCACAACAATGAAAATTACATTGATGGAAAGATCTTTTCAAACCTAATAAAATGATACAAGAATCAATTATTTAGGACCGACAACGCAGAAAAAACTGACGAACTTTCATTTTTTTTCCACGTCAGATTTCGAGGAAAAACTAACTTTAGAGCAGAATTTCGTAAAATTGGCCCGAACGATTTTTGCCATTTTTCATTATTATATTGCATGACCATATTGTAAGCATTTGGCAAGAAATCAGAAAAATTCACCAACAGTTCCTGTTATAAAATACCGAATATGTTATTCGATATAAATAAGATCATAAAGAGTGGAAAAGTATATTGTGAAAATATAATAAAGCATTTAAAAAATTGTTTTTGGAAAGATGTCCTAAAGTCATGCGTATCATATGTTGAAAATATTACTTTGGAAAACGGGGATCAAATATTAAATACACCTTTATTTTACAATAATTCTATTACAATTGGTTCAAAATACATTTTCAATGAAAAACTATATAAAAAGGGAATAACACTTATCAAAGACATTCTGACACAAAATGGTACATTTAAAACCTTTGGCTTTTTTAAAGATTTAACTAATGGAGAATTGAATTTTTTAGAATATTATAGTATTAGGAGTGCAGTTAAATCTTTTATTCAAAAAGTAAATATCCAAATAGACTACACCTCTCTACTCACGAATTACAACCCATCCGTAAACTATTGTATATCACCAATACTTACAAAACAAAATTTCAACAAGCACGTCTATTCACTATTGATTGAAAATGAAGAAATTCCCACTTGTCAAGAAAAGTGGACTTTACTTTATCCAAATACTAATAGACAATGGAGAAAAAATTATCCATCTGTTTTCAATCTAACAAAAGATACATATCTACAATGGCTTCAAACGCGTATAATTCACAGAATACTACCAACTAATTCACTATTGAGGAAAATGAATCAAGTGGATGACAGTTTATGCAATTTTTGCCAACTTACAGATGAAACTCTGATACATATATTTTTTGATTGTAGCAAAATAAAACCTATTTCAAGAAACACCGAATTAATTATACAGGAATTCTATAAAGATTATTAATATCAACGAAGTATTGATGTTGTTCTAGGATGCGATGATAAGCCTAAAGTTGACACATTGAATCTTGAGTTTAAAAGATATGTTTACAATTGCAAATATAAGAAAACTGTCCCGTCTATCAATGGTTTTATAAGACACCTATCACTTATCCTGAAAATTAATGAGACAAGAAAATGCAATGATCATGATAGAGAAAACTGGGCAATTGTAAAAAGGCTGGTACAGAGTCATAATCAAACGAATTGAAATACGAAACATATACTATTAAATAAGCATAAAGCTTTATTTTGAAACGGTGGCACACTGTATACTTGTTCCTCTTCAAACTATTTTTTTCCTATCACAATATACCTTTAATTGTACTTCACAGTTGGATTCAATCAAATTATATTGTTTCATATCATGCAGGGAATATATATAAACTCTTATCAAAAAATAAATTCTGTACATGTATTTTAGTTGCGCTCAACACAGTTACACTACCGCATTTACAGCAGTGAATAAGATGGTTTTTTAAACTTGGTCCCTCTAAAGGCACAGCTTTAGACCAGTCAAATGAAACAAAAAACGATAAAAGAATTTCGAAATATAAAATTTATATTAGACATGGAAAGAAAAGTTGAGGGAGGAGAGAAAAACTCTGCCCAGAAGGGCCTAACTTATTCCTATCCTTCTTTCAATTTTTTTTTCACTTTTTATAATACCTAAATTATTTCATTTTTAAATAATGAACGCAACTAAAACACACCTGTAGTGCAACAAAATGTACATTTAAACATCATAATTGTTTGTAGTATGTACTGTAATTTTTCTATATTGCTTGTTGTTTGTAAATGTACAAATAAAGATGGGAAAAAAAATTCACCGTACCGATTTTAATAAAACATATTCAAATATTGTTGGTATGCGTCAAAATTATGCAGTCGTGCGTCGGCAAATTTCGACTAGAAATCACTTTATGAAGGAATTTCGTGAAATTGGCCACCATGATTTTATGTTATTTTATTTTGCATCCATAATGCAGGTGAAATGCAAAAAATCAGAAAAGTTTATTGTATAGTTTTTTAATACAACGTGTTCGAATGTTTTAGGTATAAATAAAAATTTACGCAGTCGGACGTCGACGTCGAAACTACGTACGTTGATGAGCAACAAGGATGAACACAGGCCAGGATTTAAAACTGCTCCACGAGAAAAAAAAACAACTTATACAAATGCATTTAAATGGAATTTGTGTGTTTTATTCCATGAAAAATATTGAAATAAAAAAGAGAAATTGTGACTGTCGCTATTTTCTTCTATTCTCTTAACGTTTTCTCAAACAATTTTGGTCGGAACGTCAAGATCACATCGTAATTAGATAATGGTCAATTGTAACATTTGGGTTGAAATAAAAAAAAAAAATAATAAATTCTGTGCATATATAGTCTTTGTTTATTTTTCATCGATGACATGAATGAATGAACGTTTAAACGAGATATTAAATAAGCTGCATTTACTACTGCGATTTTGATATTAGAAATGCAACAAAAAGTATCCGATAGAAATTGATGCATTGCGAAAGGCATTATTTTTTGATATTGCGATGTTATGTATATTCGCATTAATTTTTATTTATTTTATTCATTTTATTATTTTTACATTTTCTTTTTTGCCACATCATGCGATCAGAAGTGGTTTAATTATTCTATGACATTTTTTAATGTTGGTTACCAATATTTTCCGCATATTCTTTTTCGAAATCATCATTTCAATCCCGTTTTCGTTGTCCCCTCCAATAAGCTTTCATGAGTGTGTCGACTGTTATCCCGATTCTGTACTTCTTGCTAGGTATTTACTTAGACAATAGAGATTTACTTTCGCTGTCCGACCAATTGAGTACACAAATGTGGTCTCTTTGAAACCCCCGGCGCGTCTACATCCTTGTTGCTCGTCAACCTACGTAGTTTCAAAATCGACGTCGACGTCCGACTGTGCAAACTTTAATTGATACCGAATATATTCAAACACGTTTTATTACAAAACGACACAGTAAACTTTTATGATTTTTTGCATAACACCTACAGTATGGATGTAAAATGAAATATACTGAGAGGCAAAAATAAGTATACACCCTAGTTCTTCCACGTATTCTAAGAAAACGATGTATAGATTATTACGATTTCTAAACGCCACTGATGAAGGTCGTTTGTTTTATGTACACTTCTTCGCCTACCCGTCTATCTGTCCTTCCTTCCGCTGCGAAGGTTTTTTCCTATCATACAGCGGCATCGAAAAGGGGGGTTTAGGAAATAAATTAACACAATAATTCACGTTGACACAAACCCTACATTTATGAACGGATTTTGATAAAATGTTCGCATAAAGAGCCTAGTTACCTAGGACCATGCGTATATTGTTAGTGCTTTCCATATTATGATGCGTCATGGCAAAAGGGGTTAGGGTTAGGGTTAGGCAAACAAGTTATCTGACATTACTCATTCTAAATTTATAGACGGATTTTGATAAAATTTGCACAGGATGTTCCTATGCTACCTGAATAAGTGTATATTGTGTCACGTTTCTTTCATATTACGCTGCGTCATAAAAAATGGGTCTTATTGGCAAAAATGGGTATGTTGATCATTTTCTAACAGCCACCGAGAATTGTGTTATGATGTTAGAGAAAATCCAACGTTGTGATTTGTTGTTAAAGAATTCCAATAAGGATTAACAGCAATATTTGATGCTCCACTAAGTCGCACGTGCAAAATTTGCAAGATCGGCATGTAGCAACAGTACAAGTAGTCAAGCAATTTCAGGTAAAATTTAAGGACAGATCCTCCATTTATTTCCTACGGTAAGAATTTTTTTTATTTTTTCTGTACTGATACATAAATATATGAGAAGTAAAAATATGACTTAAAAACTATAGGTCACCAAGCGAATTAAAAAGTTATTGGATTTCAAGGGAGACTACTCTTGGCTAAAATTGCAAAAATGAGCTGTCACAAAAACCCACAAAAAAGGTGTTCGAAATGACTAGAATTACATAAATAAGTCTTTATTGTGTTCAATATGTTTTATTCTGTCTAAATGAGTATCAACTTGGGAAAATTTAGTGATGATTTTGAAATTTTTAGTAAAGCATTCTTTCAAAAGTAGCTGAAATTGCTCTTTTTTCGCAACGTTTCTGATAATGAAAAATATTCCAACGGTAAGAATTTTTTCTTTTTTGGTATAGACATAGTTTTTGGTCATACATTCAAAAACAAAAAAAGAAAAATATATCAAACCAAGCGTTTTTCTTAGTTATAAGTAAAATTTGGTTTACTTTTTGCAGCTCTGTCCGAAATTGTTTCACTACTTTTATCCGTTTTTTCCCTTTTTCCAGCTTTAGATAATAAAAAGTGTCGTCTTTTGTGTCCATCTGAAGCGGACTAGCCCATAAAGACGCCAGTTTGCTTCTGTTGCTCTGTTTCCTATCGCTAACGCCACATGTTGAACGCGTAACAGAAAGCGAAATGTACCATCCGAGTACTAGTGCACTTTAATTTACCATACAGTGAAAATGCAAATAACCGAAAAGGGTCTTGTCATTTATCAACCAAACATTAACTAAATGTAAAAAATACATTTTGCTGAAAAGACCAATTACTGAAACAGCTTTATTTCATTATTTAGGATATGCGCAGTAAGTTGCGCAGAAACAACTGGAGGATCTGTCCTTAACAACGCTGCATTATTGGTCTATGAGTAGCAATAAATAGTGCAAAATTTTGAGTCGATATGATGGAAATTAAGAGAGATATCGAAAATCAAAAAGTGTATACTTTCTTTTGCCTCTCAGTATATAATGTAAATTCCTTCTAGCCAATTTTACGATAATCCCTCGTTAAGTGCCTTTTCGTCGAAATTTGCCGACGCCCGACTGCATAATTTTGACGCATACCAACAATATTTGAATATGTTTTATTACAAATCGGTACGGTGAATTTTTCTGCTTTCTTGCCAAATGCTTACAATATGAGCGTGCAATATAATAATGAAAAATGGCAAAAAATCGTTCTGGCCAATTTTACGTAAATCTGCTCTAGAGTTAGTTTTTCCTCGAAATCTGGCGCGGAAAAAAGATGAAAGTTCGTCGTTTATTTCTGCGTCGTCAGTCCGAAATAATTGATTTTTGTATCATCTTATTACGTTTGAAAATATCTTTCCATCGATGAAATTTTCATTGTCGTGACGTTAAAATTGCCCGACCAAAACGCCATTTTGTGCATTTCTGGGCTATAGAAATTCGTCGTAAAAAAAGTGCGAGGTGCCTATGTTGACGTCGTCGTGGTAACGTCGTCATGACATGAACGAGGAAATGAATATCGGAATTGAACCAGAAATAACTTGTAGTTTTCAAAGATATCAAATTTATGACCGTAGCTTAAAGTTTTAAAAGTATCCGGCTCTACCTTAATACTTGACCAATTTGAATTCGGTTTGATGCAGAGGATTTCGGAAATGCCAGGAATAAGCTGGACGAGAGGGATAGAAAAGTTATCAAAGATCAATCAAAATTTTGATCTTCAATATTTTTTGTAATCAGCTGACTTTTAAAAAAATCTATAACATCCATCTAATGCGTGACGTCTGTCCACCTTCTCTACTTCAAACCGAATTCAAATCGGTCCCAAATTAACAAAATGATTGAAGATTTTCTGAAATTGTATCATGCGATTATCCACCGTGAGAATTTAGTACTCCATGTCCTTGCTCCAGTGACCATATAGAAGTATAGCCGATACTTTTTACTTAAAGGTACTTCTCTATACCCGGAATGTTTTCCATATCTTACAATATGTTCATTTTTCACACATATGGGATCTGGTTGACCTGTGCTGAATCTGATCACTTTGTACAAATTTGGATTTTTGGACTCATGATAAGGTCCCTTTTAGCGTGACGGGTCACAACCTATTTTCAACATACAAAGACAAAATGGGGAGAAAATTCACTATGAAAAATAGTAGAAAAAGGTAGGGAAAATATATGCGGAAGTTGCTTATAGAAAATTTTACTATTACACAGACGTGTTTTTGACCACAATATCAATATAAAAAGAAGAATGGGATTCATTAACGGCGTTAAGTCTATATGATAAGTGCATTATGAATTATGACCGTACTTTGATTCTTATTAATTGCTCAACAATAGCCATTCACTGTTTGAAGTAGCATAAAGTCTGTTTGTAGCCAGGGCTAGTTATTTTCAAGAGAGATTATTTTGAGAAGTTTACCGAGAAGATGCAAATTTTCATCTTTAGTTCATTTAGTTCCGACGTTGGGAGGATATCCCTGAACCAGGGAAAGTTGAAACTTGAAAATTATATTATCATATCTTGCAAAACTTCAACATGTTATGAATATTTGAATAAAGTTTCTTAAATTTTTTTTCGAAAGCAGAGTTCGCAACATAGAAATATTAGTGTTCGTGGTACATAGAGGAACTTTGTCTAAGTCCAAAGGGAGTACATGTAATGCCTGATTCAGGACTTCATCATTTTGTCAATATTTGTAAAAAGTTTCAAAACTGACAGAAGAGTTTCTAACACGAAATTGTTAGTATTTTGTACACGGGGGTAATAAATAATTGATATATTTTCAATAGAGGACAAGGGCATTCAAGGCAAAACATGTCTTTAACTGCAAAATGCGACGATGAGAGAGAATTCGTTGCAATCAAATTAAGCGCATTGATTTCTAATTGAATATCGAATAGATTATACAGCGAGGCGAAATGCTGTATGTTTCGCTGAATTACAATTGTAGATTGTTAACGTCAGTAAATCACGTTAGATGTTTATGAGAGTGATCTCCATGTTACTGTTATTATACCAAGGCCGACTCTGTAGTGAAAGGTGCTAATTTAAATAAAGAAGATCCTTTCCAAAAAAACGCAAATTAATATAAAACTAGAGTTTTGAAAATCTTCAAATCATGAATGTTTTAAAAGAAATTAGCGATTTTGTAAACACGGTCAGTTGTAAACATGTACTCGTAAAACCTATATAAAGCATTGTAATGCAAAACCGACTTTCTGTTTGATGAAAATAGTACCCCCCCCTAATTATCTAAGCAAATGAAACTGTTTTGCAATAAATAATGAGTAAAATTGTAAAAGATGCCGTGTACATCTGGACGTTTTTTCAAGAATACAGAAAAAACATATGGCCTACTTAATGAGTCTTTTTTACAGCTCTTGTGGAAACTTACTTAATCTCTTTAATTTACAGATGTCGACTTCCGGGAAGTACTGAATTAGAAATTTATATACCTTTCATGTCGACAGTACCATTAGATGTTTTACCCTTTATGCACCGTCGTGTTTATGGGGAATATCTACTTCAATTCATCTTGATATCGGTTACTCTGCAGATTTATCATATCGATCGCAAGTCGATAAACATTCAAGAGAAAGTGAGTTGATGTAATTTGAAAACAAATCTACTTTAAAGAGACACCCCATAAATCTTCAGTAATGATTTTTACTTTTATATCTTTCCTAAAAATTAAACTAAGTATAGTACAGTTCAATTAGTACCTAATTATCTGTGTTTCGGAGTACGTTTCAGGGACAGTAACCAATCCATCGATGAGATTCGTCTCAATCAAATTTGTCATTCTCGTCTCAACTTTAAAAGCGTTTTTCTGGCTTATCAACAACAATTATAAAAAAGACTAATAACATTAAGAGAAATGTTTCTAAGAACAACATTCGCGCTAAAGCATACAATGTCTCTGAAATAACCGTACGAAACAAAGAAAAATTATGGAAAAAATACAAAGTCTTTTTAGAGCCAATGCCGAATTCATAATGATAGTGTGTTAGCTTTTCCTCCATTTATCAAATCTTGTCAATATTAGAAAATGCACATCTCCTTTAAAAACTTTTATTTATATAACCGTCGACAAGCAATAAAGGAACTATTCAGAAGTGGTTTAGACAAGAGTGTGATCCCGGCGTAATCCCTAATTTCACACATCAATAGAAGTCTCTTCCGTCGAATTCAAGTGGAATCTTATTCAGGCAAATCACCCGGCGTCTTCGAGGATTATTAATCAAACGCGACTCGGCAAATAATCAAAGCACTGTTGATGATATTTGGGGGATGTCTGGGGTATCAAATGAATACATCAGCAATTGAAGCGATCATGTCAGAGCTTTATTGAAACACCGAACGACAAGTTATTTACACGGCACCCTTCGCTTTTTATTAGATCCCTTATGACACTTTTTGGAACAATAAGAGTATTGCACAATTTAACAATATTATCACAGTGTTCTTATTCTAATCAAACGATATCAAATATTGAAAACGTTTGAATAAAAAACGCGCGATTCTGTATGGAACTCAAAGTTTTCTGTCAGTTCACACTTCAAGCATGATTTTTGCATAAATAATGGCCACAACAAACTAAGGTTGTTCACTACATACATGTAGATTTTAGCGAAATGATATTGATCATGTGTAGCTAAATATCATAAGACAAGTTTCTTATTGAAATTAGATATTTAATTCTGGTTCATTTAATAATCTCATAATTATGATTATCACGGTATTTTTTCTTAAAAAAAAAAAAAAAAAAAAAAAAAAAAAATCAGTACAGTATTTAGCTATTATGAAATTAATAAGATCATTTGTGAAAACTGTTGCGACAGCACTCTGCCACATTGATCGTTTTAGTAGGGTGACTTTCAGGGCTTGGTTGAAGGTGGGGTGGTCACAAAAGTACCACATTTCCTAACCTATACTAAAATGTTTGTCATATCCCGAAGTTTGTCAAACTGGCAATATCAAGTCTTGGATGTTGGTACGTGCTGAGAAATCCAAGATGGCGTCCAAGATGGCTGCCAGAATTGAAAACAAGGGGTTGTTGTATACAATTGCCTGTACTGATTTAATGTATATCTATACATCATACAAACTAGGTTTAATATTATATACTATGTTTGAACTTTCTCGTGATACATTTTACAATGGTCACAATGTCAAGGTCAAGGTCAAATTCAAGGTCAAATGTGAAAAATAGCGAAAAAATACGTCATCTACCAGTTTTCTTTTCTTATTACTCAAAAGTTTGCATAAAAAGCCAGGTATATCATATACCAAAATAAACTACACTATATTGGCTTTAATAATTTAACATAAAGATTAAGATATCTTGTGTTTCCATGGAGATATTCAAGATGGTGTCTATAGACCCCTAGTGAAAAATAATGGAAAACTGTATTTTACCAGTTTCCCCCAATTTTGATATACATAATGGTCATTGAAATTAATGTCAAAGTATTATTTTCATTTTTTTATATTAGTGCAATGGTCATATTCTAGATAAAGTTGTCATGAAAGACTAGAAAATAATCTTATTTATTGTAAAATCCAAGATGGCATTCAATATGGCCGCCACAATGAAAACTAAATGGGCTATCATATATGATTGTTTGTTCTGACTTTAATGTATATCTGTATATCAAATAAACCAGATTTATTTCATGCAGTGTGATTGGTCTTTTTTATGATACATTTTAAAATGAAAAAATAAATAAATAAATAAAAATGGTTTCAAGGTCAAGGTCAAATTTAAGGTTTAATGTGAGATAAATCTGTAATTTTACATATTCTTTTGTTTTTACAGAAAATTTTGTGTAAAAACTAAAAGTATGAAGTGTTATATACCACAATAAACAACAATATACAGGCTTTTATGATTAAATGTTAAAAGGGCCAATGTCAGGGATCAGAACAACATGGGTAAGTCAGAGTATGCATTGTTATGTGGTGCATTGAATTATCTGGGGCCAAAAGAAAGAAATATACCAAATTTTTAACTATCAAGGTCCAGTTTCCCATAAATATCACAATAAATATAAAAGGTGGGTCAGTCAATCATATACAGATTTGATCTATAAGGACTAACTGAACTTCATTTGAAATTTCCTTTGACAGAAATAATCTAGCAACATATGATATGCATCCATACGTTAGAGTTTAGTTTAAAGTCTGTTTTACGAACCGAGAAACGCAATCAACCGACTTTACACTTTAACCCACAACCACTGAGTCTCAAGTCGGCTGCTATTAATTGTCGCCTTCGGCAGCCACATCATTTTGGTTTCAACTTTCCCGTGTACCCATTTATATACCTGGCACCGGCAGAATTTGAACCCAGGACCCTTTGATTCCAAAGCCCGAGTCCTACCTGTAGACAATGGCTACGTTTATGATTGGATATGTCAAGTAGCCATGGATATTTTCATGGTGGTGTCTAATCAGAAACCTTGTGAAAATAATTGAAAACTATATTGATTAAACCAAGTTTCATATCTAATTTGCGATATGGTCACTACAATAAAATGTTAAATGTTAAGTAGGGAGTAAACTCGTATTTTAACTATAATAGCTTGATAAGTAATAATAAAACAAAAGTATTCGTGACTTTTCTTCAATATTTTACCACCCGGTTTATGAGTAGTCATAGTTGAACAGTTAACCTGTTTAAAACACATACTTGAATGATCGTTCATGGAAAGACTCATGTGACAATACATAGTAGCAAGATTCTTTAATCGCCATTTATGTCTGTTGCACAAACATGTATAGTACTCCTTTAAAACTCAAAGATAATCAACAAGAGGCACAGAGGGCCTTATGGGTCACCTGAATCAAATGAGCAGAAAAGCATGTATATTTACAGATAAAGTATACTTATAATATCATCCTCACAAGTATATTGAAAGATATACACAGCATGGCCATTTTAAAACAGATTTTATTTTCTTGTACAAACTAAATAGTCCGAAGACTAAAATCAAATATGTATCAAATCCATCAGCCGGTTCACAAGAAGAAGATTTTTTAAGATGTACCATATTTAGGCTACCCCCTTAGTGGCCCATTATGGGGTCCCAAGCGGAGGTAACTCTGAAGCCACTTCCTATAAGAATGCATCCAACCAAGTTAGGTTGAAATCCATCCAATGGTTCTTGATAACACCAATACACTAATAACACGCCCCCACCCCACCAATTCTTGACATATTTTTTTGCCCCTTGTGGGGCCCCAAGGTGAGATAACTCCATGATTTGTAATCTGAGGCGGCTTTTCATGGGGGATACTTCCTGCAAAATTTGTTTGGAATCTGTCCAATGGTTCTCAAGAAGAAGTCGAAAATGTTAAAAGTTAACACAGCGCACAGCGCACGACGACGGACAAAAAATGGTCCCAATAGGCCACCATGACATTCGGTCAGGTGAAATTAAAAGGCTGATCAAAATTGGTTGAAATGAAAAAACCCAATTTAGTTATACAGGTATTGCACAAAGAATCATAACAACTTTGACTCAAATTCAAAGAATAATAACAATAATAAAAGGTTAAACATGATTGTTTCTATATATATAAACAGGGTTACATTAAAAATGTAAAGTTGTGTAAATCACTAAATCGACATATCATGAAAACTTAAGAAATCTCCTTTTAAGCTTGGGTTTGGCATTTTAAATAGATGTAAACGTCTGGTTTTGAAATAAAAGTGCTCAGACTCCTAGTTCGGTAAACTGGCGCAAAATGATGTAGCAGGAGTATAAAAGATGTCTGTATCTGGACTAAGCAAGAGTACTTGGGATAAACATGTACAAAATAACAATTGACTTGTACAAAAGTTTAATCAAATCTACTACTGATGAACATGGATTAATAATCTGGCACCAGAGTTAGAGCTTACTTACAGTATTATTTTGTTATAAGCCTGTTGAAATGACCTTAAGGTCTACGTAAAGCTGGTCAAGAACTTTTTTGGGATATAGGACTTTCACATTTGTTTGTACATGTATATTTGCCACCATCAATGACAGGTCCCCTAGCTCTTGGCTTGAGTTTTGATTCTGTTCTCAAAATGAGATCGCAGATGACATTAACGTCATTTACACCTCCACTATTGCGTTTAAAGTAAGTCTAGAACATATTGGTGGGATCACAGAATATAGGTTGGAGTGGTGATGCAAGGGACTATAATACATCCGCGACTGCCATCTCACCTAAGATGATAGATCAACCCACACACAATTTCATCAAGATACAATTGGAGTTTATCAAACAAGTCACACGTTCTTGTTTGTTACCATTTCGCGAATCTCATCAAACAAGCTAAGTGGTACTTGTGCATTTTCAAATAATATAACTCTTCCCTGTTTCCTGTGGTACCTTTTTAAGCTGTTTATCACTTACAAACTGATAATAATCTTTTTAATCTTGCATTACAAATTTGGTTTTATGGATCCGATTGCTGCCACTTTACTTTTAAGTAAAGGATCATAGAAGTTTTCCCTTTGTCTATGCATTATTTCACTATCTGAAATCACAATACATTCAAGAACCTTACTCCAATCAAGAAGAAGCAGATGCTTAGTACTTGAATGAAACTTCCTACTGACTACATTGGTTGCCAGACTGTGGCCAAAGTAGTCTTGGTTAGTCCATATACAGGTCATGTGCTAAAACTCCTGATACACATATTTACTGAATAAGGAGAGAGAGAGATAGATAGAGAGAGGCCGTATGGCTATCAAGAACATTACAAAAATTGGAACTATCAACAACTTACATACAATAGTAAGGGAAGTGTTAATAAAATAGGTTGATATTTTATATGGTATCAGTATTTGTAGTTCTTTGAACAAACTTTGAACAGAAAAGGTAAAAAATTAAACCCTAAAATTCTGCCAGCAAATGATAGAATTTTGCTGTATAGAGTCTACAATGCGAGTATCACTTGCTGGTCTGGAGAGGATGACATCCTGCAATGTAGCAGCTGTCTGACCCACTAAAGTTGGTTAAATGATGGACGGTAAGACAGATCAATCAACTCCATAACCCATGAGTCTATCAGTTAGTCCACCAGAACTTCTCAGTGACTTTGTTTGTGACATATATGAGCATCAATGTACACAAAACCTAATGGATATACCATTACCTAAGATCTTTGATTGCAGTAACTGTTCATGTAGCTTCTCTCAAGTCACCAGTGTGTATGCATATACGAAACTTGATAATTATCACTAATTCAGATTTTAGAAGGATCATGGATGTCATGATATATTACAAAAAAAATCTATCATAATTGGTGGTCTCATAAAGTTTTTAATAGGACATGTGATTCTAATGAATTTAGAAAATAAATGCCTAAACTGGTTAGGACGGCAAAATTGCTCTACACAGTGTATTGTGTGATATAGCCACTAAAGAAGTATCATCATTTTGATTTTTGTTGAAATGAACTGTGTCTCAAATTTGTTTTTGCATATACAGTATACTGTATTTAAATCGCTTATTTTATTCTACATATGTTCTGTTGTCAAATTCGGACATTTCACAGCTCAAAAGGCTACCGTCAACCTAAATTTAGATGTTTTTTTATCATTCTGCATGGCATATTCAATTTTATATCTGATAATATTATGGCGATACTTCAGATAGCTTTATAAAAGTTTATATAGAAAATGAGTATTGTGCCAATTTAGAATTATAAAGATGAACGACTTTGACATTATTTAAATTACCATAACACATATCAAATTTGAAACATGGTAAAACAAAGATTTTCGATTATTCTCTCAAGGTGTCCCACAGGGTGTTTGTACACATCATTTCAAAATGTCCATGACAATGTTACACATCCGAATCTTAATATCAAGTAATTGAAGTTCATACACCATTGTTTATTAGTGATTGTGATCGCTTTTTGTCCGTCGTCCGTCTGTCCGTATGTCCGTCCGTCCGTCCGTCCGTCCGTCCGTCTGTCCGTCCGTCCGTCCGTCCGTCTGTCAACAATTTGATGTTTACGGAAAGAAAATTTGAAAATATCAAAATGGGAGACAGTTTATCGACTTATAGAATGAGGATTGGACTGTTCACAATGCCCAGGAAGTGTCGTACAAGAATAAAGACATTAACTGTGAGTAGGACAAGCATATGCACGGTTATTCGAGCCACTCTTGTCATCGCCATACTAATCACGCTGGGTGGGGATGTGGAGCTTAACCCGGGCCCAAACAGACCACAGCGTCAGAAAACACTGAGTTTTGCCGAGGCTACTGTTGGGGAAAGTTCACAACAAGACCGTTCATTTAATGCTGTGCCTTCTTCAGGCAGGAAAACAAAGCAGTCAGAAAATGCTGATCTTATGGCCTTTTTAGTTGACATGAAATCTGAGCTAAAAAATGACCTTTCCTCATTGAACAATAAAATGGACGATTTAAGCTCAACTGTACAGCAATTAAAACAGGAGAATGAAGCTTTGGTTGTTGAAAATCGTGAAATTAAAGAGGAACTGACAAATATGGCTGCAAAACTAGATAAACTTGAAGGTCATTCTAGAAGGAACAATTTAAGAATTTTTGGTGTCAAGGGTCAGTTTAACGAGCCATGGGAAGAAACAGAACGTTTAACAAGAGAGTTTATGCGAGATCAGCTTAACATGCCGAATCATAGCCACATTGAGATCGAGAGAGCACATCGTCTACGGGGTAATGATAGGTCAAAATGTCCAATCATAGTGAAATTTAACAAATTCAAAGATAAGTGTGAAGTTCAGCAGCGCGCGAGAGATTCGTTGGGTAAAGGGTCAGAATTATCAGTGCAGGAGGACTTCACGGACTTGGTTAGAATGAAAAGGCGGGAACTCGGTAAACGGTTGATCGAAGCACGGAAAAATAAGGAATATGCTAAAATTAGCTACGACAAGCTAATAATAGAAAATGATGTCTTCAAGTATGACGAAGTCAAGAGAGAAATCGTTCGGATTGGTTACGCGCGAAAACGGAGAGACCCGAATGTAAACGAGCACGTGCAAGGTGAGGAGGACGATAGCCAATCAAATGATGGGGAATTATTTGCCGCCAATCATGGAGGTCGAGATTACTAGGTCGTCGGTCAAGGTCCAAAAATAGACACAAACATAAACATTGTATCTTGGAATATGAGAGGGTTAAGTCGTTTTGTAAACTGTTTAAACTTTAAATCGTTTATTTCAGACTATGACATTATTGGTTTAGTTGAAACATGGGGTGATAGCAGAGGAGACTTTTCGAACTTTATTGATGGATACACAGTTTTTGATTCGACACGTGTTAAACCTAGATTTGCTATACGAAATAGCGGTGGTCTTTGTATTTTTGTTAAAGATCATTTGTTGCAAGATCGTTTTATAGAGCGTATTTACACTGAACTGGTAGATTCTATTGTGTTATATATCAAATGTAGTATATTTGAAAATATGAATGATGTTATTTTGTTGTTGACATATGTTTCACCCGAAGGATCAAAAATTTACAATGCTGGTCAAAATAATGGCATTTTACTGTTAGAAGAAACTATAGGTCGTCTGCGCCAGGATTATTCAGATTGTTACCTTTACATCATGGGTGATTTTAATGCAAGAACGAAGGATTTTTTAGACTTTATTCCAAATGATAACTTGAATTTTGTTTATGATATGGAGATTGATTATGACTCAGATACATTTGAAATGGATAGAAATAATAAAGATAAAGATGTGTACAATACTTTTGGCAGATCCTTGTGTGAACTTTGTACTTTGAATGATATACATATGTTAAATGGTCGATTATTTGATGATATTGTTGGAAACTTTACATGTATAGCCAATAATGGTAAAAGTGTGGTAGATTATCACATTGCGTCGTCAAAACTTTTTCCTTTCATTAGTTATTTTTCTGTATTAGAAAAGGATGATTCCGATCACTTTCCGTTATGTAGCCGTCTTACATTTTCTAATAAAAGGGAGATAACCAATACAAATAACAATGTAAATTTGACCGAGTTGTTTCCCTTAGACAGTTTCAGATGGAAAAACAGGTTCGAAACGCTTTTTCTGACAAAGTTTCAAAACAATATTGTTATACATACAGACGAGATAAACCTGTTGATAGATACTAACATTGATGCCGCGATCCAGAAATTAACGGAAATTTATAAAGAATCCGCGTCAAGTATGAAGATCAAACACACAGTTAATTATAATTCAAATTGTGACCCACCATGGTGGGACAATGTATGTCGAGAAGCAAAAACATTAAAATATTCTCTTTTAAGAAAATTCCGCGTTACTAACGAACAATCCGATTTTGAAAAATATTTGCGTGCGCGTAGTACATTTAAAAATATTTGTTCTGCAAAAAAGTCAAGTTTCTTTACACATCAGAGACAAGCACTCGTATCTACAAGAAACAATCCAACAGAATTTTGGAACATGCTTCGTTCTAAAAAGGGCAAAACGTCTGCTTCAAATGCTTTAAATAAAATTGATGTAAATACATGGTTAAATCACTTTAAAAACTTGTTATACAGAAATGAACAAAATGAAGTCATCGAACGGTTTTGGGACCAAGAACAAATGAATGATTATGATCAAATACTGAATACACCCATAACACAAGATGAAATCATTAAAACTGTAAACAAATTGAAAAATAGAAAAGCTTGTGGTAAAGATGGAATCCCAGCAGAATTTTATAAAAGTTCATGTAATATTATTCTGCCTTTTATGTTACGTCTCTTTAATAATATTTTAGATTCTGGCAATTTCCCGACGTCATGGGGAGAAAGTATTATCGTCCCAGTGTTTAAGTCAGGGGCACGTGATGATCCCCTCAATTATAGAGGAATATCCTTAATTAATATTATGAATAAGATTTTTTCAAGTATTTTAAATGAAAGATTATATAAAGTGGCAAACATGTTCGACTTGATAGATGAAAGCCAAGCAGGATTTAGAGCTGGTTATTCAGCAGTTGACAATATTTTCACGTTGCAGAGTATGGTGCAAAAATATATTTGTAAACCAGGTGGACGATTTTATGTTTTGTATGTGGACTTCAAAAAGGCATTTGATTCTTTAGATCACGTAAAACTGTTTGAAATTCTACTCAAAAGAGGTATCGGAGGAAAAATGTTTCGCGTACTGTTATCAATGTACTCTAATTTACAAGCATGTTTGCGAATAGATAATAAAGTTTCGCCAATTTTTAGTTGCAACATAGGCACTAGACAAGGTGATGTAACAAGTCCGATAATTTGGAATTTATTCATACAAGAATTATCGAACATTTTGAAGGAAACATGTCCTGGAATTTATATAAGTGAAGATGCCCCCTCAATAACATGTTTTTATATGCAGATGACGCTGCCCATTGTGCAGACACAGTAAATAATTTGCAGATGCAACTAAACAAATTATCACAATTTTGCGATGATGTTAAATTAGAAGTGAATTTGTCAAAAACTGAAATTATTGTTTTCCGAAATGGCGGTCCACTACGGTCTAATGAAAACTGGTTTTTCAATGGATCAAAGATCAAAACAACTTCTGTTTATAAGTACTTGGGTGTTTTATTCACCCCAAAGCTATCTTGGTCGACTGCTAAGAGCAAACTCGCTTCTCAAGCAAAAAAGGCAATATTTTCGATAAAGTCATATCAATATAGCTTTGGCCATTTTTCGCATGATGAACACTTCAAATTATTTGACACAATGGTTCTACCAATACTTACATTCGCAGCCGAAACGTGGGGATTCGAATATTCTGATATCATTGAAAACGTTCATATTCAATTTTGTCGCGAATTTCTAGGAGTAAATCATAGCGTAAATAAAAGTGTAATTTTAGCAGAATGTGGTAGAAAACCTCTTTATGTAACTTACATGACAAAGGTGATAAAATATTGGTGTAAGATTATACAAATGGAAAGTCATCGCTATCCAAAACAATGTTTTAATATGTTAAAAGCACACGATGATTTAGGAAGGACAAATTGGGCAACAAAAGTAAAACACCTTCTTTTTACAAATGGTTTTGGCTTTGCTTGGATATCACAAGATGTGGGAAACATAGATAATTTTGTTAAGCAATTTAAATTAAGAATAGCAGATTGTTCAATTCAGAATTTACAAGAAAGCATCAGTAATTCTTCTCGCTGTGATCTATACAAACACATTTGTTCCTTATTAAATCCAGAGAAATATCTTTGTGAAGATATTCCTCTGAATTTAAGAAGGGCTTTTGCTAAATTTAGATGCTCTAGTCACAAGCTACAAATAGAATTAGGACGTCATTCTAATATTGACAGAGAAGATAGAATATGTAGATACTGTTTATTCAACCGTAATATTTTTGTAATCGAAAATGAATATCATTGTTTTTTTCATTGTCCCCTTTTAGATGCAGAGAGAAATACATTATTGTTTACTTGGTATAATGGCAGGACTGATGAACAAGCTTTCTATAACCTTTTGAAAAGTAGCAGTCTAGTAGTGATAAAGAAATTAGCTAAATATATATCAGTCCTATTGAATATAAAGAATTCTGAAAATGCATAAAACACATATCGCTGGTTTTCTGCAAAAGGCACGTATCTGCAGCTTAAAACAGCTGCAGATACGAGGTTTTCGTATAAGAGCGACGATATGTTATTTGTCATCATTTTTCTCGTTATACAGTTAATAATTGTATATGTTAGCGTAACTCGTGACATTGTTAATTGTAAATGTACGATGTATTTTGGGCCGGAGGCCTTTATTTACTAATAAAAGAATTGAATTGAATTGAACTCTAGCATCTACAAATATAAGTCAATCTTGACCAAACCTGGTCAAAACATGTATGACCTTAAGTTCTCGGATGAGTTCGATTTTGGGTCAGATCAGACCTGAAAGTTCGGAGTTATCTGCCCTTGAATGTAAAAAATAGCTACTTTTGACATTGTTTACACTCTAGCATCTACAAATATTGACCAATTAATACAAAAGTTGGACAAAATATTGGTGACTATAAGATCTCGGATGAGTTTAATTTTTGGTATGATCGGATAAGAAAGTTTTGAGTTATCTGCCCTTGAATTTGACAAAATTGCCGTTTTTCACTGTTTTCGACTTTGTTTACACTATAGCATCTACTATTATTGACCAATCAAGACAAAACTTGGACACTATGTTATTGACCATAAGATCTTAGATGAGTTTAATTTTGGGTCAGATCAGACTTGAAAGTCCGGAGTTATCTGTCCTTGAATGTAAAAAATAGCTACTTTTGCCATAGTTGACACTCTAGCATCTACAAAAATTGACCATTCAATACAAAAGTTGGTCAAAATGTTGGTGACCATAAGATCTGGGATGAGTTTAATTTTTGATTTGATAGGATTAGAAAGTTCTGAGTTATCTGCCCTTGAATTTGACAAAATTGAAGTTTTTCACTGTTTTCGACTTTGTTTACACTATAGCATGTACAATTATTGACCAATCAAAACAAAACTTGGACACAATGTTAGTGATGATAAGATCTTAGTTGAGTTTGATTTTGGGTCAGATTGGACTGGAAAGTCTGTAGTTATCTGCCCTTGAATGTAAAAATTAGCTACTTTTGACATTGTTTACACTCTAGCACATCTCCAAATAATGAGCAATCAATACAAAAGTTGGTGGCCATAAGATCTTGGATGAGTATGATTTTTGGTCTGATCAGGCCAGAAAGTCCTAAGTTATCTGCCCTTGAATCTAACAAAATTGCTGTTTTTTACTGTTTTCAACATTGTTTACACCCTAGAATCTACAATTATTGGCCAATCAAGACAAAATTTGGACACAGTGTTGGGGACCATAAGATCTTGGATGAGTTAATTTTTCAGTCTGATCTGGCTGGAAAGACGAGAGTTATGTGACCGTGAATTTTACAAAATTACCATTTTCTGCTGTTTCTGACTTTGTTTACACGCTCTAAAATCTACAATTGTTGACCAATCAAGACAAAACTTGAACACAATGTTGGAGACTATTAGAATTCTTATTACTTTGATATTTGGCCTGATGGGACCAGAAAGTTGAGAGTTATGTGCCCTTTAATTTTACAAAATTGCTGTTTCCAACTGTTTTTGACCTTGTTTACAATCTAGAATCTACAATTTTTTTATCAATCAAGACAAAACTTGGACACAATGTTGGAGACCATAAGATCTCGGATGATCTGCTCTTCAAATTTTACCCGAACAACCACAAATAGTGACTAATCAGAACAAAACTTGACGCAATGTTATTGACCATAAGTTTGTTGTCAGTTTTCAAGTCATATTAATTGAATTGAACAAAACTGTGCCTAATATCATTTTGGTTCAGGTGAGCGATATAGGACCATCATGGTCCTCTTGTTTTAGTATACAGCTTTTATTCAAGATTTTGAGTACAATAACACAAAAATACATAAATTAACAGATATGTTCACTATTTTTCACATCTGACCTTGTATTTTACCTTGACCTTGATGTTGAAAGCATCTTAAAAATGTATTATAAAAAAGATCAAACACACTGCATTAAATAAAATCTGGTTTATTTGATATACAGATATACATCAAGTCAGTACAAACAATCATATAAGACAGCCAATTTTGGTTTTCATTGTGGCGGCCATATTGGACGCCATCTTGGATTTTGCGACGAAAAAGAATATTTTCTAGTCCTACATGACAGCTTTATCTAGAATATGAGCATTGTGCTAATATAAAAAGTTAAAGTAACACTTTGACATTGATTTTAATGACCATTATGTATATCAAAATTATGGGAAAACTGGTAAAATACAGTTTCCCATTATTTTTCATTATTTTTCACTAAGGTCTATAGACGCCATCTTGAATATCTCCATGGAAACACAAGATATCTTAATCTTTATGTTAAATTATTAAAGCCTATATAGTGTAGTTTATTTTGGTATATAACATACCTGGCTTTTTATGCAAACTTTTGAGTAATTAGAAAAGAAAACTGGTAGATGACGTATTTTTCGCTATTTTTCACATTTGACCTTGAATTTGACCTTGACCTTGACATTGTGACCATTGTAAAATGTATCACGAGAAAGTTCAAACATAGTATATAATATTAAACCTAGTTTGTATGATGTATAGATATACATTAAATCAGTACAGGTAATCATATACAACAACCCCTTGTTTTCAATTCTGGCGGCCATCTTGGACGCCATCTTGGATTTCTCAGCTCGTACCATAATCCAAGACTTGATATTGCCAGTTTGATAAACTTCAGGATATGACAAACATTTTAGTACAGGTTAGAAAATGTGGTACTTTTGTGACCACCTACCCCATGAAATAGGCCACTTTTTCAGGGAAAGTCACTCCACTATTTCACATGTTCCGAAAGGCGAGAAGTGAGAAAACGTGTAACTGGTATAAAGTGTTAAGTAATATTTGTCCAGCATCAATCTTATCTTATGTAAATATTTATTCGTCGTTCCTAAATACTAATTTTCTTAAATGCAATTTTATGTATTATATATCCGGCTACAGTAAACACAAATCACTAGCTATTGTGGTATTTTTTTAACCCATTAAAGTATAGATGAATTAAAACAATCAAAACTATATTCGCTATAGAAAAAAATAAAATCTGTAATAATTTAGAAATGTCACAAGGATAATATAAATTGGATATTTTTTTCGATGTTGTGCTTACACTTATTTTAAACGAAGAGTCTATTCGTCCGATACCGGATGAATGGCCCATACGTAGCTAAATTCTATCTGCCCGGTACCGGACGATTATAATAACAATCTCCAATGTATCCGGTAAACTGTCGATATAAACTGACACGATTCAAAACGCAAAAAAGTATTTTTACAGATGGTATCTACTACAGTCAATAAAACCAATGTATAGCCATGTATATTTGTAAATGTTACAATTCGTCGGTGTAAATGCAAAACCTCGTATGTCGATTCTTGCGATTTTCCCTCCCCTTTAAGATTTTCCAAAAACGAGATACGAGGTTTTGCATTTACAACTACGAATTGTTAACATAACAGGACAGAAAATGACATTAAAAGCCATGAATAATGCCTGAATGGACGTCAGATAATGCCAAAATGCATGTTGTGTCAAGAGCCTGGCATCGAACAGGACGAGACAGCGAACCTCGTGCTTTCACAGGCGATTTATCACCGTGGCACGATGTATAGGCCTCCCGCGATTACCACCCATAGAATTTGCTATAGACTTAGCCGTCACAAATCTGAAGCGTAAGTGACGTTGACGTACAGTTGTTACACGCGGCTGACGTGGGCGGTCTGTAAATGTTCCCGTGTCGTTTACACGTCTCATTAACCGTGGAACCGTCGATTCGGCTACATTAAAGCGTCCAGCTACCTTCATTTGCGAAACACCGCTAACCAAAAGCCCCAAAAAAATCGGCTCCTTTTTCGCAATGTAAGCCTCAGCAATTTGTACACAAACTTTTTTCGTAGTTCTCGTGTATTTGCAATAAGTAAATCAAAGTGGCAATTTGTACACAAAAAATCCTAGTGATCTGAATGTACGAGACACACGATCATGGTGATGGGCGGTTCAGATGTCAGACTAGTTGACAGAAAACACGATAAAGTGCGTGAAGCGTATACATTGCCTCATACATGTCCCCACATATGGTGCCGATCGAGGCAATAGGAAAGGAATGGTTAATGAAAAGTGTTTTACAAACGTTAAATCGTGTCAGTTTAGTAAATCTATAGATACTTCTGCCACAATTTAAATAAAGGGGGGGTTTCCATAAGGCCGTTTTCCTGGGACCTAAATTTTCCAGTGGTACTTTTAGTACAAATAGACACATAAAGGGGACGTGTTTTGCCGAAAAGTCTGAATCGAACGGACCTTTGGTTTGGTGTATATTGCATATTGAAAGTGGGTGGGGTAATTCTATTTAGGTGCTACCCAAGGTTCTTATTCATCTATTTTCTATCTAGATGTAAATAATTGGCGAATTATTTTAAGACGTTATGTTTTGTATATAAACCCGTGTTAAGATGACATGAAATTAATTGGCTTGCTTATTATAGATATTAAAATATTTGGCATTTTATGTAATTTTTCAATTTTTTGTATATTTCCATCTCCCAACTTTGGGCAAAACATCAACACGTCTTTATAAAGCGACATATTGAAATAATATTTTAGGTGAGAACTAGTTAATAATTCGTGAGTGCAAAATTATGAGGGATTTTTGATTGCTAGTCGGGAAAATGAGTTACAGGCCCTTGAATGCACGAAAACCCATGACAAATTGTGGAATAAATAACAAAATACATTTTTTCTGGCTTTTCTTCACACAGAAAGGCAGAAATGATTACTCAGCTTAAATTATAGCTGTACTCAGCAAACAGTACTACAAATAAGCTATTGTGGTCAGTTTCGTCTGTTGTCCGTCCGTCTGTCTGTCTGTCCGTCCATAATATCAGGTTTACACTCTAGAATCCACAAATATTATCCGATCTTCACCAAACTTTAACAAAATGTGCATGGTCATAAGCCCTTTTGTAAGATTGAGTTTGGACGGAATTGCTGCAGAAAGTGCTGAGTTATCCGCCCTTGAATATCAAAAAATGCTATTTTTGACAAATTTTGCATTATAAAATTTACAAATATAACCCAATCAAATGCAAAACCAAATGAAAATGTTTGCATTTATAATGTCTTGGGTGAGTATGAATTTCATTAAAATCGAAATTGCAAATTTTGAGTTATCTGCCCTTGAATTTGGCAAAATTGCTATTTTTCAGCTTTTTTCCCCATGTAGCATCCACAAATAAGGAGCAATTAAGACAAAAAGAAGAAAAAATATTTCTGTCTATAAAATATCACACATGTAACAATTTCAGCCAGATTAAAATGTATTTTCTGAATAATCCGCCCTTGAAATTGCCGTATTAGCCATGGATTTACACGAAAACCCACAATTTTGTCTAATACAAGGGCAGATAACTTGGAATGAGCAATTCAAATGATGCCAAAAGTTTAAACGACAAAAGATCTGATGGACATCAAAAACGTGTTCAATTTTTGCTTTGATTTCCGAATATTTGTGGATGCTAAAGAGAAAAATAAAGTCAAAAATAGCAATTTTGCCAAATTCAAGGGCAGATAACTCAAAATTTGCAATTTCAATTTGAATGAAATTCACACTCACCCAAGACATTATAAATGCAAACATTTTCATTCGGTTTTCCATTTGATTGGGTTATATTTGTAAATTTTATAATGCAAAATTTGTCAAAAATAGCATTTTTTGATATCCAAGGGTTAGGGTTATCCAACTCAGTACTTTCTGCAGCAATTTCGATCTTACAAAAGGGCTTATGACCATACACATTTTGTTAAAGTTTTGTGAAGATCGGATAATATTTGAGGATTCTAGAGTGTAAACCTGATATTATGGACGGACAGACAGGCAGACGGACGGACAACAGACGAAACTGACCACAATAGCTTATTTATAGTACCTTTTGCTGAGTACAGCTATAATTTATGCTAAGTAATCATTTCTGCCTTTCTGTGTGAAGAAAAGCCAGAAAAAATGTATTTTGTTATTTATTCCACAATTTGTCATGGGTTTTCGTGCATTCAAGGGCCTGTAACTCATTTTCCCGACTAGCAATAAAAAATCCCTCATAATTTTTCACTCACGAATTATTAACTAGTTCTCACCTAAAATATTATTTCAATATGTCGCTTTATAAAAACGTGTTGATGTTTTGCCCAAAGTTGGGAGATGGAAATATACAAAAAATTGAAAAATTACATAAAATGCCAAATATTTGAATATCTATAATAAGCAAGCCAATTAATTTCATGTCATCTTAACACGGGTTTATATACAAAACATAACGTCTTAAAATAATTCGCCAATTATTTACATCTAGATAGAAAATTGATGAATAAGAACCTTGGGTAGCGCCTAAATAGAATTACCCCACCCACTTTCAATATGCAATATACACCAAACCAAAGGTCCGTTCGATTCAGACTTTTCGGCAAAACACGTCCCCTTTATGTATCTATTTGTACTAAAAATATCATCGGAAAATTTAGGTCCCAGGAAAATGGCCTTATGGAAACCCCCCCTTTAGATATCATCTTTCAGTAACATCTAACGACAACCCGTTAGGGGTCATCTTCTGTGACCTTTCTTTGGACCAATCATATTATAGCTTTGGAAAAGTTGAAAGAAATTTGGCATGCGCACGGGCATGCGCACTACACTTTCGTTTCTAAAAATAACAAGATTAGTAGCCAGGGTCGCCTCCAGTGCGGTGATTTCGCTACAGAGACAAAGACCAAAGTCCGTTAATTTTGAGAGCAAAGATATGGCATTTATGAAGTAGATAGTTTTCGGTATATTTTTGACACTAGCAGTAACAGTTTTATACGATCATCACGCTAACCCGATATAATCCCAAAATTGGCAGACTTTGCTCTTTGCTCGGTGGCAAGCGCATGTCTATCAACCGCAGCCATTTTGGTGGTGTTGTCAAGGACAACAGATTTGCGTTTGCAACGAGCGTTTTGATTGGTTGGTGTAAAATAGAAAAAAAATGGATTTTCCCAGGTCACAGAAGATGACCCCTAATGGGTTATTCTCAGATGTAACATTATGAAATAAG
>OY804601.1:47208034-47245534 GCA_963680895.1 Fragum sueziense | reverse complement strand
TGCAGTTGGAATAGGCTTTGTTCATATCATCAGATAATAAGAACTCGGTAACAGAAAAACTTCAATCGTGACAGCTATAGCGGCTTTAAACTTTACATGATCTCGGAGTTTTAAAATGTGTGTCCATCCACAATTTCGTCCCTTGACAACTAGAAGTGACTATCAGCAGTTTTTTTAATTTTGAGAAAAATCCATTTAAAGATTTGAACTTGCCTCTAATATAAAGTCACACAAGTGGTATATGTAAATGGAATTTGACATGGTGGCAGATAGGCCACTGAAGATTGTTCATATGAAATATTACATATTTATCTTGACGATTTAGGCCGTATTTAGTAAAAATAGAAGTCCCGGCGCAACATCTATATGAGATAATGCAATTCGGCTTTTAAATGAAATATCGAGTTCTAAATTAATAGGACTACAACTTCGCAACATTCGAATATCTCACCAAACGGATCGTTGTTGACGCCCAATATAAACTGTGTGATTTCTAGCTAATGGTATTTGCAACAAAAACTTCTCTTAACTTTTACATGATAAAAAACTAGTTATTGCTTTTATATGTATTGTGTTTTGTTTAAATCTGATTTGATGTCTTTGCGAACAGAGAAATGAAAAGGTAGTTGTGTTTCCTTTTTTACCAAGTACATATGCTGCTCATCAGTATTCTCCATTTGTCACTTCACATTTCATACTATGGTGTTCAAATATTATGCTTCCTGTAGCATTCATTTGTGTCTTTAGCAACACATCTCAATCAGTCCTAGCCATAACATTGGGAAACAGTTTACCAGATTCATAACAGTACGCGTATATTTGCATTAAGAAATTAAAGCTTAATTTCGATTATAGGATTTCGAGTCCTCCTAAGCACAATTCTCATTTTACATGTAAACAACATTTTTATTTCATTCATCAAGTTCCCGTTCACTCATAAATGCAGTTTTTATGATACATCTTAGTTGTAAATGAACATATATAATTGAAAAGTTGTGTTTCTGTTTTTACGTGGGACAATAAGATGTAGTTTAGACTAACAATTGTTCCTGTTTTACTGGTTCGTCATTGGGTATCATTATTATTAATCATGCGATGTAAAGATAATCTACCCTTTTGCAGTGATGACCAAAGGACGCAAATTAAACGAATTTTACGGAAGTATCCGATTACACGAACTGTTGCGCGGATGAAATTGTCCAAAAAATAAGTTGATAGTTTTCGCACTTATAACTACTGCTACATTATTTTGATTAAACAATCAGAAAATGAAAGTCTTTACGATGATCATGTTATTTGAACAATTTTGAATTGTTCAATGGTAGGCCTACTTCTTTCGACGGACTCACACAAACGACTATGCGGTGGCCCAAAAATGACCAATTTTAAAAAAGAATATCTGGAAATTCCAAGTTTTGAAGCGTTCGATCGATATAGATCGTAAAATTCCCGAAGGGATTTCCCTACCTAAAAATGGATATTCGAGAACAATATTGATTGTACAATGTACCTCTTTTGTATTGTTATGAAAGAAATAGCAAAATGAAAATATAAGGGTGCTAGAATGCATAATTGAATGTGATTTTATCTCTTGTCACATATTTATCGCCAACAATTCGTAAACGGAAGTAATTGTTTAAAAAATATACTGAGAGGCAAAAGAAAGTATACACTTTTTGTTTTTCGATATCTCTCTTAATTTCCATCACATCGACTCAAAATGTTGCTGTCTATTTCAGAAACTCATTATCTAATCATGTTAAATTCAACACGAACTTGCTTGATTACCAATACTCTTGTTACATACCGATTTTGCAGATTTTGCATGTGCGACTTAGTGGAGCATCAAATATTGCTGTTAATTCGTATTTAATTTCTTTATTCTTTATCACAACCAATCACAACGTTAGATTTTTTCTAACAAAATTGTCGAATGTGTTTAGAAATCGACCAATATGACCCTTTTTGCCATTAAGACCCATTTTTCTATGACGCCGCAAATACGAAAGAAACGAGACACTATAGATAAATCTTACACTTAGTCATATAGAAAAGGAACATTCTTTGAAAATTTTATCAAAATCCGTCCATAAATTTGGAAGGAATTACGTCAGATATGTCAGATAACTTGTTTACATCGAGTCCCCTTTCCCATGACGCATCGTAATATGGAAAAGCGCTTAAAATGCACGCATGGTCCTAGGTGACTAGGACCTTTCTGTGAAAATTTTATCCAAATCCATTCATAAATGTAGGGACTGTCTCAATTAAAAATACCGTATTAAATAATTAAATCCCACTTTTCGATGACGCTGTGCGCTATGAAAAACCTTCGCAACAGGAGGAAGGACATATAGACAGGTAGGCCAAGACGTTTACATCAAACAAACGACAAAGTTCTGTAGCGTTTAATAATCGTAATAATATATTTTTATCAGAACACGTGGAAGAACTCGTACTTATTTTTGCCTCTCGGTATAATATAGATGTTGGTCAACAATCCCCAAAATACAAGCAATTATTCTTTTGCTAAAACTAGACTGGGTATATCGTTATTACAGATTTCTTTTGACATGGCGCAGCTTTAGCTTTTATTATCATAAATTACACGCTTGCGTTTTTTGAAATAACAGCTCAGTAACATTTTCCTGTATACCTGTTATATCTGTGTACATGATACTGATCTATTAGAAAAATGTTAACCTATATGCGAAATGTGAACACATTTTTAGTAAAGATCAGTGTCAGGTCAAATGAAATACGTAATATGTATTGATAAACCGTCAGTGTTGTTATAAAAGCTCGTAACTACGGCTTTATTGAAGCCGTAGTTGCCAGCTTTTATAACAACATATAAGAAATATTATTTTTTTTACCGAAATTACATCCCGGTTAACTGGATAAAATTGTTCCTTATAATAAGGTAAATCCTTGGGTCATAATATTGAAAGGCGTGGCCCAAAATGAAACAACCAAACGGTTCTCTAGTTAGAGCGCGGAAACGGATTTTAAACAAAGTCAAATAAACCATAGTTGAACGTATGGGACAGCCAAGTTATCACTCTCTAGGTTGATGTTAATTCCCAGTAATCCAGTCATCATGCGGATTAAGTCCTTAGTTCAAGGACGAAAGGTTAGTTTTTCCTTCATTTTATGTTAATGATCTATAAATAAACCATGACCTCTGGACAGACGAGTCCAAATATAGGCGGACAATCGGGAGTGGCAGATGTTTACATTTTGTTTTCATAAATCATACCACCAATTAACCATGTATCAATGATAGATATGTCTTCTTGAACAGGTATTGTTGGCGCAAGATCGTTTGTTACATGTTTACGTTTTGTTCAAATGTAGGCTAAACAAATTAAAAGCAGACAACTTTTTATAAGTAATAACGTAAGTACCTAAATGGGTAGAGCGATCAGGCTTCTGTTATGGAGGTCTGAGATCGAACCCGGATATCGGCAGATTTTTGCACTTTTTACTTAGCCATCAATGGCTTTTAGCTCGAAAATTTTCTTTGGTGTTTTTGTTGACAATTACCCATATTTTTGGATGAAATTTTGATTGGGCATAATCTTGATAAATTTAACCCGAATAAATGTTCGTTTCTTAGAAAGACCACTTAGAAAGAACTATTTTGTTTTAATAATTCCCCGGTTCCACAGACCCCCATTTCATCATTATCTCGAAAATTTCATGGTCAGAGCGAACTCGGCTAGCAGACGCGGAGAGCCGTGGTAGCTCTTGACTCAAATACGGCGCCACCTCCGAATACAAACAATTTGGAACATTATTTCACATTGCTGAAATTTTTCTTCCGATTCTGAAAATCGTGGTAAAATTCGTGCAATTCATGTTTAAGTTATTGGTCAACTACCCCCCCCCCCCCCACCCCCTCCACACCCCCCGGTCCCACTGAGCCCGGTTTCCAAAATATTCGTAGTGCGTCGGGAGAGCGCATTATCACCGATTTACTACGAATTTGAGCCTATTTTTTCCGTTCATCAATGGATGAAGCGTATTTTCTTATAAAACTAGTTTGATCCGTCACCGATTTTATGCATGTTGAAATTTTTGTCCCGATTAATATTTTTGATCACGATTTGGTGCCGATTTGAATCAGGATGAACTACGACTCTCCCGAAGTAACCTGATTTCCGTCCGATTTCGAAATCCCGGTTCAGTGGGAACGGGGGTAAGCCAATTTGCTTTTTGTGTTAAAATACACGTGTTTTTTAAGGACTACAATGAAAAAAATCACGACCTAGGATTGAACGCGGAACTCAGGAACAGTGAACAGACCGCTCTGTACCTATGTTTTCAACATGTCTACGTCACTACTTATAAAGAATTTATTGATGTTTTATACAACACTGTTTTGTTTACGTTATTAACAAAATATGTTTTTCAACTACACTTAATACATTCAAAAACGCAGTTTTCAAAGTCTTAAATCAAGATGTTATACGATGTTAAATGAAATGGAAATATTTGTTATGAATCTCCCACAAATTTTGAAAAGTGACTAGACAATATTAGAGTTAGTAAGTCTGGAAGATTTTACGGTGCCATAGCCAAAGCGTATAACACATTCTCGTTGCGCAAAGTGAAACTCGAGTTGAATTTCTACATGTTCATAAAGTGTGTCTATAGGGACGCTATAAAAACAAGCATTATTGACAGAGTTTCATTTTTATCAGTATGCCTCATCTTCTTGAAAATGTGAGGAGTCTAAATGTCATCGATGGCACTATATTTAAGTGTACATGCCGTAAGCAATGTTAACACTGAGCAGTTTGACATCACTACGTTGGAAAGATACATTGTAGATTGTATACAACGGGTACCAGTTTATCGTCTTGGTCAGAATTATGAGACATGTCCAATCAAACCAGCTTAAATGTGTAATTTAAGGTAAGACCTGGGTAATGCACTTCCTGTATAATCGTTATATTTCGACTTATTCCGTGACGTCCGTAAGTCCGAGCATTTTTAAAGTACCGTTAGATGCAATATCGCCTGTTTCCGTAACAACGGAAATAATTGAGCGTGCTCAGATATCCGGGGAATATTCTGAACAATTTTTGTGAAAATGTTTCTAAATTGTATGAAGGGCAGGCAAAACCCGAACAAAAGTAATAAATTAAAAATTTGAGATCAATGAAAATTACCTCCCTTGAATTCATCTATTCGCACCGCACAAATTTCGTTCCCTAACTGGCCACATAGCCCAATCCCCAGGTCTTACCTTAAGCCATAATTTTGATCAGAGTATGAAACTAGCGACAAGGACTCAATCAGGTTAAGCAACTAGCCTTTTCAACTTCGTCAGACGACGTAACTCATCTACGTGTTGGTCCGAATATGAAACTAGCAAATTCAACTTGGTCAGTTTATAGCCTTTTCGACTCAGTCAGACTATATAACTCAGCCAATCGTCTCGGTCTGAATATTGAACATGTGCATTATACTCGGAAAGAATGTTTAACTTGCAAATTCAACACAGTCATAATATTGAACTTGTCTACAGTCCACCTACTCATGAAACTTCTGATATCACAATGGCGGATCCAGAGGGGATTCACGGTACAAACGAATTTCTCTCTCTGAAGCTTGGTTATTTCATGTTCATGCAGAAATTCAGTCCAAATTGTGTAATACTTGTACCATAAAACACTATGCCCACAAACACTATTTGTTTGTCCAAAAATCACGATTAGTTGGATAAATCGTCCCCTATTTGAATTTTAAACATGCCAGTGCGTAATTCAGAAGATACAGGTCTCGAGTTATACTCTTCATACTCTATGAATTGCCATTTATCAACAATTTTGGCAATATCGACATTTCTGACGCGACGATATCAAAGATAAACCAGAGTTAATGTTTCTTTGTAGACACAAGTTTAACCTTTTTCACGCTGTTTGCGTCATTTTCCTGTTATGACGAATACTTTGCAAGCAATGTATGCTTTAATCAGCCTGCTCAGACGTGCAGTCTGGGCGCCTCCAACGGCTGCTGTCTACTCAATTATTGTGACAAAACTTTGAACGTCTCTTCAATGTGCAATTTATATCAATTTGTATCAAAAAATTAAAATCAGCAGGACAGTGGTAAATTAAACCCGTATAATACGACATAAATCATATATTAAGTTTCATTTGATTTGGACCAACGGTTATGGAGAAATTGCTGCGGGCCGACGGACGGATTTTCCAATTTTTGACCTTGAGAAATGACCTTGACTGATGACCTTGAACTTGGTCCCATCAGAAAGGTGTTGTCATAAGCAATGTACATGGGAAATATGAAGGCTATATCTCTTACTAATCAAAAGTTGTGGTCAATGTTAGTTTGTTGTCGAGACATAGATGTAGCTAACAAACAATAAGCCACCCTTTTCCATGACCTATTTTTTCTACGCAAATTTCAAATAGTTTATGGTCAAGGGCATCTAATTTGCTACTCAAATATGAAATTTCATCAAATTCTAATCATTAGACTAGGAGAAATTACAGAAAAACTGTATTTTACCCTAAGTCCCCTTTTCCCGTGACGAGGGATCAAATCTAAACAAACGGAAAAGGTGCATCTGCACTATGTCATAGGGACAGGGTAAGTTTCATTAGATTTGGCCCAATGATTATGGAGAAATAGCTCCGAACGGACGGACGGAATGACGTACGGACGGACAGACAAAGCGGCAACTATATGCTCTTCGTTCGGGGAGCATAAAATGGTAAGAGAAACAAACGAGAATTGGTGACATTTTGTCTCCGAGAAATTACGACTGAATCGTGTACACTAATATATCGAGATAGATTTACTCTACCAACAAAAGAACTATTAAATGTAGATTGATCTAATTCTCATTTTCTAATAGGCAATCTTTGGGCAACTGTTGCACTGAAGGAATTGACCTATTTCGCTTTACTACTGTGAAGAACTCCGAGGACTTTGAGTTGACATTGATTTCCTGTTACTTGATAATGCTATCTCGGAGTTATATTTTTCAAAAGGATTAAGATTGAAGTTATGTTGTAGATTAATTAAGTAGCTTTTAGCCCATTCGCTGCCACATGACGGCCTGAGCCGTCCAGGGAAATTGTCGCCATAGTACCCCGTGACGGCCTGAGTCGTCCAAGCGGCAACTGGGAAAACCCCACGATATTGTTGTTTTATATTCAGACCGAAACGTGACGAGACTGATAGTTTGACCAATAATGATTTATCTTTCATTTAGATAATCTAAAAATAGAAAATTCGTAATCAATTCCCCTTGAATAGCATAAATCTTGAGATTTCGACTTTGAAAAATGAAACAAGATGGCGGCCGGCGATAACACGTGGTGCAAAAAGTGACAAAAACGTCGTGAAAGCTCAAATTATGTGCAATGGATGAGGTTTTATTAGGATAACAAGACAATATATCAACTGTCGACATTTTGTTATTATTTTTGGTTGTCAAAGTTCAAGATTCCAAAATGTAACATCATGTGACTCGAAATAGCGAACAGTTTTCGCGCGTTCGTGTGCTAAAAATAGATTTCTGATGGGAATACCCCCCAACAACGTTTGCCGGGTACCAGTATAATATTTTGTTTATCGGTCACGAATCGGACATTTTTTCGTAACAGTGTTAGCAAAAAATTATCATTTTCAAGCGAGATATTTGTCGATCATAGATAATGCAGGCGGGAACTAAAACTACGAAACATTGTGCATATGCAGCATGCTACCTTGCTTCCAGATACGGAGACACACCAGAAATGACAAACGTTTTTTCCTGAGATTCCTCAACAGCTTAACAAGAAAAAAACATCTAAAAGTCTGAAAGAAAAGTAGCTATGATCATGAAACTTCTCGGGTACAGTATATAGATCTCACCAAGGAGAAGTGCAACGTACAAGGATCATAACTCTACCTTGCTTATTTTGTGAGTTATTGCCCTTTGTTGTAGTGAAAGCCTGTTTCAAATCACATTCAGCGACAAATTCTAGTTTTTTTTCTATATTAACCCTTTCCCAAACATGACCGGTTTTGACGTCACCAACAGAAAATTCTTTCGAAAACATTGAGGCAAAGGAAGAAAATGATGATCGACCAAATTGAAAAGGCCTGCACAGCAGACAAAATGGGTGTGAATAACTTCTTTGGATATTGATGATTATTCTTCTTTTGCCTCAATATTTTCTCTGAGATAAAACACTAAAAGTATTCACATCCGTTTTGTCATCTGCAGACTTTTTTCAATTTGGCCCATCATGACATTTTGTCGTTTTGGAAAGGGTAAGCGAGTACGCGCGAGCGGCACGACGAAACCACGGCAGGACCGTATTTGTAAACATTACTTGTCAACTGCTTATTTCATAGTTACCGATCTTAAAAAGTACACGACAGTGCAGTAACCTTCTCAACTCTGAAATATAATGTTTCTCAACAAAAGATTACGGCAATCCGGCTCTTAGAATATCATCTTCGGCAAGTTGCCACGTCACGAGATTAACAGCCATATTTGTACGATAAGGGATTCCCAATCTATTTTTAGACCAGTGAGGCGTGACGATGACGTATTTGTTTACACGAGAAAACCGAACCGTATTGACTAAATACCTTTGAGAACGACGAGGGTAATGCTGACACTATAAACTAAGAACGCTATTTAAACACTCTGAAGAAAAAGTTTGTTCCAGCACTCAGAAGGAAAGGTATCAATATTGAAGATATTTGGTTTCAGCAAGACGGAGCCACACCACACACAGCCAGACATGTTCTTGATTGGATTGCAAAAACATTTGGTCAAAGATTCATTTCAGGAAGGGCCACCATTCCCCGGATCTGAATCCTCTGGACTTTTTCTTGTGGGGTTATCTGAAGGAGAGGGTCTATAGCCCAATGCCAGACAGTACAGAAGACTTAAAAGTTGCTACCAAGAGGGAAATTCGGGGAATTAGCCGGGAGATATGTCAAAATGTGATCAGTAATTCTAGACATAGACTTGACGTCATAATTGCACAGAATGGACGTCACGTTGAATACCTGTTATAAAATAGACTTGTTGGAAAAAGTGTGATATACGAACTGGTATTAAAGGTCAATTACGAGCAAATGAAAGGATTTTCTGGTTTTCTCATAAATCGTTTGAAAATGTGTTTCAGTATAATGCATAGACGATCATTTCACAGTCGAAAGCGTTTACACGTTGAACACAGCAGTCAAGATATCGGATTTTTTTGACCGCGATAAAATGTCACGATCGCACGTGCGATTTGTTTATTTATGTGGTGACGTATTACGAGTTTTCCTTATAAGGTAATAGGTTTTCATAGATCCTCGTTGATGCCTAATGTCCCACGAGATACATGTTTTAGTGAGCAGGCGTTGAGCGTCACATGCCTCTCTGTGCAGTATACCGTTGCATATGACCAAATTCGTAATCAACATAGGTCAATCACGTGTACTTTCCATGCGGTCTTTGTTTAACATTTTATTATTGCTTGTATTCAAATCAAATCCCCCTTTTCCTTTCTCAATAACTTCTATATTGAATTCTTTCATTTTGAACAGAACTTGATCAGCATATTTAATAGTTTTCGAGTATAAATGGGTAATATATGTGCAACTGGCATACATGACGACGGTGATCAACAAAATTTAATGCTGTTATTGTTTTTGAACTCTAATGACGTCTCATGTTGACATCTATCAAGAACAATCACTTAAGTCGGTTTTTGAATAGGTCAGTTGTCTACATGTTCTTTCTAATTGACCGGAGGGGTAAATTTTAAACAGGAATCGCGAAAAGTGTTGTTTTTAACTACTTTTCACGCTATAAAAATTAAAATATAGGTCGTAGTTGACCTTTAAGGTAATATCTATGATTTATATATCAAATAAAATGGTAATATGTCTACAAAACATGTGTAGTTTTCAATTTATTTGAAATTCAAAGGTGTAGAATATACATGTATAAACACCTAGAATAAAGACAGATATTACGAAACACCCTGTATATGTATATGTTCATTGGATAGCATTTTCAATTCTCTTTCAGAAAATATTAGGGTTTTTATTGTGTTTTGAATTGTTTTCTAGTTATAATTTGATTTATTTAACCACCGTTATTTCCCTATTTTCTTGGAAATTTGCCTGGTAAATACGAACCACTTTTTTTCAACAATGCTCTGGCAGCGAAGTGGTTAATATACGCAATCAAGTGGGACTTTCACAGGCACTACCAAAGATTAGCCCATATGAAAAGGCATAAATTCAGCAACTAATTAAGCCTCATTGAAATTACAGAACAATCAACCTGTTTTGCCGAGACATGCGTCATATCAAACCCGATTGACTGCCCTGCGATCTCGAATATACAACAAGAGGACCAAGATGGTCCTAGATCGCTCACCTGGATTCATAGTTGAGATACTAGTGAGAACTTGAAATCAAACTTCAATTTTAACACAAGAAGTATACAAGGCAAATGTTACTAATATTATTGATCAAAGACTATCTAATAAAATGCTTTCTTTTAAACACCCCCACCCCAAGATTTTAACCAAAAGTGGCACTTCCAGACTAAACAGAAGGATTTTTGACATTTCACCTTGTGACCTAGTTTTTTACCTTGTATGACCCACTTTTTCATGACCAATATATCATCAAAAACATTTCAAGCAATAGTCTCAACAATCTACCCAAAACGGGCACTTCCAGAGCAAAAAGAACGATTTTATAGCATTTGACCTAGTGATCTTGTTTTTGATTTCACCTTAAAGGGACATTTCATTCCAATGCAATTTTTTTTAAAGTATGTCTTGATGGCAAGATTGGTTATTCTAATGAGTATAAATACTATTAGTTTTTTCAAGTTGTTGCCAATAAGCGAGAAACACGCATTTAAATTTGAGATATAATCGATAAATTGCATATAAATCCGAACTGTTGTCCACAACAATTTGTTCAATTTTAACACAAAAATATAAATTTCTCGTAAACGGCGCAATATTTTGGCTTGAAATTTTCAGAATTTTCATAAGGAAATATGCTTTTTCAGATAAAAATAAAAGTAAAATTCATTACAAAAAAATCTGAAATGTCACTTTAACAACTTTTTTCTTGGACTTAAATATCCACAACATAAGACTTTCTGAGCCATTGTAATAAGATTTGTGCCGAAATTGGCATTTCTTTACTAAAAAGAGGGATTTTTGACATTTGACATAGTGACCTATTTTTGGCTTTTCGTGACCTAGTTTTAACATGACCTTTATATCATTGAAAAACACATTCTGAGCAATTTTCACAAAAATGGCCAAAATGGGCACTTCCAGAGCAAAAGGGTGACCTAGGTTTAGACCACACATAACCACTTTTTTAACGGACCTATATCCACAAGAAAAAGAATCTGAGTAACAAATTGGCACTTCTAGAGCAAAAAGAAGGATTTTGAATCATTTGACCTAGTGACCTAGTTTTTAATCTGGCATGACATACTTTATATCATGACCTAGATATCACCAAGACAAAGATTCTCAAGATTTTCACAATGATTGAGCCAATACTGTGACTTATAGAGCAAAAAATAATTTGACCTAGTGACCTACTTTTTGATCCCATTCTGACCCTGATCCCAATTCTTTAAAGTATTTTAAAAAAAAAAGATGACACAAGGATCGTATCTGTGAAATTTCATCCAATTCTGCCCAGTGCCCAGTAGGAGGATACGATTTTTTTTATAATTGTGAATGGACGGACAGACAGACAGACGGACGCCAGACAACAGACCGATGACAATATCTCATCTCGAGCACTTCGTGCTCAGGTGAGCTAAAAATATTACAGTTTCTTTGGTAAAAGTAAAATTGATGGAAAGCGGACATATACCCATGATCGTATGACTATTGTATGTAGAAATTACAAGTCCTGATAAAAGAGCACTTGTAAATCAGGAGAACACAGGACTACAACACTGAACAAGCATACTGCTGTCTACTTTGTCATTGTCCTCACTTCAGCCTGAACAAGATGTAGATAATGTGTTATTGAACATGACTAGTGTTCTTTAAGGAAATCTATCAGCAAAATTAACTAAATGCCAGAGCTATTGATCGGACATTCAAAGAAGAATAATCATGAAGAAATGTTATGAATTTAACTTACAGTGAAAGTTATATCCAAATGTTCCTGCTGTACTTTCTAACTGTACTTTCTAACTGTATTCCTGAAAAAAGACAATAAAATAATTGGATGTCAAAATGTGATAATGTATAGTGATATAACATATTGTACACGTATTATCGATGTTTACATATTTCGTGATTTTTTAAAGCAAATACACATAAGAGAGTCGCACGGTTGGGTCCAGTACAAGATGATATATAGGAATAGACAAGAGGGGCAAGATGACCCTGCATCGCTCACCTGAGAGGACTTTGAGGCAAACATCTTACAAACTTCAAACTCACAATTTTTACATGACATAGATATCATCAAGATAAACATCAATGATGAGTAAATATTTAGGTTCTTATAGCAAAAATAAGATTTGACCTTTTGACCTAGTTTTTGACCTAACATTAGCCACTTTCTACATGACCCATTTATCATCAAGATAAGCAATTCTGAGCTATTTTCCCAATGATGAATAAATAATTTGATTTTTAGAGCAAAAAAAGAAAAAAAAAAATGACCTAGGTTTTGACCTCCCATGACCTTCTTTATACATGCCCCAGATATGGTCAAAATAAACATTCTGAACAATTTTCACAATCATTCAGATATCATTATGGTTCTAAATGTAGAAACAAGATTTGACCCTGTGACCTAGTTTTTGACCTCACATGGCCCCCTTTTTACATTGACCATATATCATCAAGATAAATATTCTGAACAATTTTCACGACGATAAAGTAAATATTTTGGTTCCTAGAGCAAAAACAAGATTTGACCCAGTTTTAGACCTCGCATGACCCATATTTCACATCACCAAGATATCATCAAGATAAACATTCTCAACAATTTTCGCAATGATAGTGTAAATATTTCGGTTCTCCGGGCAAAAACAAAATTTGACCTAGTGACCTAGTTTTGAACCTCGAATGACATGCTATTCATATCAACAAGATATCATCAAGATATACATTCTGAACTTTCACAATGATTGAGCAAATACCTTGATTCTTAGAGGAAAAACAAGATTTGACCAATTGACCTAGTTTCTGACCTCACATGACCCACTTTTAAAATGACCCAGATATCATCAAGATAAATATTCTGAACAATTTTCACAACGATAAAGTAAATATTTTGGTTCCTAGAGCAAAAACAAGATTTGACCTAGTGACCTAGTTTTAGATCTCGCATGACCCATTTTTACATCACCAAGATATCATCAAGATAAATATTCTGATCAATTTTTGCAATGATAAAGTAAATGTTTTGGTTCTAAGGGCAAAAACAAAAAAAAATTTAACCTCGAATGGCCTGCTATTCATATCACCAATTTACCATCAAGGTAAACATTCTGAACTTTCACAATGATTGAGTAAATATTTTGGTTCTTACAGGAAAAGCAAGATTTGACCTATTGACCTAGTTTCTGACCTCACATGACCCACTTTCAAAATGACCCAGATTTTGTCATCTTGCACATCTACAGGTGACAATGAACACTTGTGCCAAGTATGAACTAAATCGGTCCACAAGTGTAGGAGGAGTTATCCGGACAAGCATTTTTTGGTCAAATCAGGGGCAATAACTCAAAAAGTATCGGTCCGATTTTCGTGAAATTTGCGTCTTGCAAATCTACAGGTCCTAATGCACACCTGTGCCAAGTATGAAGCAAATCGGACAGTAACTGTAGGAGGAGTTGGTCGGACAAGCATTTTTGGGTCAAATCAGGGGCCATAACTCAAAATTATTGGTCCGACTTTTGTGAAATTTGCGTCTTGCACATGTACAGGTGACAATGAACACTTGTGCCAAGCATGAACTAAATCGGTCCAGATGTGTAGGAGGAGTTATCCGGACAAGCATTTTTTGGTCAAATCAGGGGCCATAACTCAAAAAGTATCGGGCCGACTTTTGTGAAATTTGCGTCTTGCAAATCTACAGGTCCTAATGCACATCTGTGCCAAGTATGAAGCAAATCGGACAGTAACTGTAGGAGGAGATGGCCGGACAAGCATTTTTGGGTCAAATCAGGGGCCATAACTCAAAAAGTATCGGTCCGATTTCCGTGAAATTTGCGTCTTGCACATCTACAGCTCACAATGAACACTTGTGCCAAGTATGAACTAAATCGGTCTACAAGTGTAGGAGGAGTTATCCGGACAAGCATTTTTTGGTCAAATCAGGGGCCATAACTCAGAAATTATTGACCTGATTCTCGTGAAATTTGCGTCTTGCACATCTACAGGTCACAATGAACACTTGTGCCAAGTATGAACTAAATCGGTCAACAAGTGTAGGAGGAGTTGTCCGGACAAAGTTTTGGAGACAGACCAACAAACCAACCAACCATCCAACCAACCACTGGACCGACAGGGGGATACCCCCTCCAAACTTCGTTTGCGGGGGTATAAAAATGTATTTTACAATACTTGACCTAGTGACCTAGTTTTTGACCTGGCTTGACCTTTTTTTCATCGTGACCTAATTATCATCAAGACAAATATTCTGATCAATTTTCACAACGATTGAGCAAAAAATGTGGCCCCTAGAGCAGAAAGACGATTTGACCTAGTGACCTACTTTTTGACCCCATCATGGCCCCGATTGCAATTCTTTGAAGTATTTTGAAAAAGCATGACCCATAGATCATATGTGTGAAATATTATTGAATTCTGCCTAGTACTTTAGGAGGAGAAGATTTTTAGTGAAAAGTTGACGGATGGACAGATGGACAGATAGACAGATGGACAGTTGGGCAGACGGACAACAGACCGATCACAATACCTCACCTCGAGCACTACGTGCTCAGGTGAGCTAAAAACAAAGGAGACAAGCCTCGTTTCGATACAGAACTAACTAGCTTAATGGTCCTTAGAGCATTTTTGTATCTTTTTTGACAGATAATAGTCTTTTGGACGAAGTATGGAATGCACAAATACACCTTCAGCATAACAGCGTGAAGTCGATAATATACTCCCCGTCATAAGAAAGTAGCCACTTGTCTAATGCAAATGGTCGACAGTTTTAGGAATATTCATAAACGTACCGAAATAAATACAAAATTGAAATATGGCAAGTAAAAAGGCTTTCGTGAAAGTATCGAAAACAGTCGAAATGCCCCATTAGCTATGGTAGCTTGGTGGTAGTTCCAGGAAATTCGTAACTGATACGGAACATACTGCGAAAATTCACGGTCAAATGTAGGGCCGGAAACGGTCCAAATGAGTAAGGATATGTGTTTATGATACTGTTTTTATTCGACTGATCTGTGACTGATAAGTGATTTTCGTTACACCAAAGACCCTTGCAAAATGGCGGTTTCCGGTTTTAGCCCAACCATCCCCCAATTTCCTCTCAAATGCCCTCTTCTCTGAATTTTTGCTTCTGTTTGGTCTTTGGCAAGTTCCAAATTAAGAAAATGTTTCCTTTCTCTTTACCCACCAACAACTTCCGGTTTTTATCAAACATTTAATATTGCGACTTGCTATACTGGTAGTGCTAAATTTTCATAGACCTCTATCATTTCAACGGAATGATGAACTTTAAAATTGAAATGGGACTTTTGTTTGTGTTTTAATAGTGTTAACTTATACAGAAAGTGACAGCTGTAAGTAAACAAAATTAAACTTTGTATCCTAAAATACTGCTTTGAACCCATATTACAAACTAAACATCTTTCCGGGTATGTTGAAAGCATTTAACCATTGATGTGTGAAAAGAAAGTATTCGGAATGTGTATGAATGTGCAAAACCGAAAAGACATAAAGAATTGTGGGAATTATGGTTATTTGAAAAGTGGCTACTTTTTTATGACGGTGAGTATATTTATATAATGGCGAGATAATGGTAAAGCCTTCGAACGTATCATTACAAAAAGGCAAACGCGGATTCGAAAACGTCTAAGAAATATTTGCATTATTGTACACTTCACAATTCCATTAAAATTAACTAAGACTTAGACAAGCAGAATAAATCGAACGAAAGAAAATATGTAGAAACAGTTAGTTTATAAATATACACATGTAAATATAGAGGATAATCGTTTGTTTCAGTGTATAGCGGACGATAATTGACCTGGCAGAGCAGCCAATGCTAATCGAATGGAATGCTCTGCCAGGTCAATTCTCGTCCGCTATAAGATCGATTTATATTTCATTGAGTAAACAACAAATTTAAGCTTTATTTTCACGAGTGGCGAAGCCACAAGTGAAAATGTAACTTTCGTTGTTCACGAAATAAAATATAAATCAATCTTACTCGTAAAACAAACGATTATTCTATTTCTTTAATGCAAAAAAAAAAAAAAAAAAAAAAAAAAGACAGATTTTCTTAAAGCGCGTCATTTTTCACGTGACCGCCATGCAACGCTTACGATGACGTCACCTATTTGGCCCGGCTTAGATAGCGTCAGATACGGTGAAATGAACGAAAGCGGGGCACAAGTTTTTGATAGTTTCACTGGATGGGCGTTGAGTTTATCAAAATGATAATCTACCGTTATTTCCCAATAATCCACCGAAAAGCATTAAAGAAAAATGATTATCCTATTGATGATGATAATAATGACAGCAATTATAAATAAACAAGCAAATTAGTTGAATTGATATCCCCCGCCGAAAGTATTTTGTTTTCTCTGTATGTTTATGGTTTCACCAATCAGGGGCAGTAACTCTGAATTTAATTGTCGTAGCGGGTAACCCCGACGATTTAATTCTCGAATCAAGTAACCCCAACAATATGCGCATCTCCTCTTGGTAGTAAGAAATAACGTGGAAGCAAAACTCGGACGGACGGAAGGACGGACAGACGGACAGACGGACGGACGGAGGATGCAAAAACAATATCCCCTCGATGATTTCATCGGCGGGGGATAATAATAATCATCATCGTGATCATAATCACCATATAAACATAATTCTAAATTCATTTGGAAATAAAATAAAGGTTGCAAAACATCGTAATTTAAATCCGGTATATCATCTTCGGAAGCCAAGGGTGACATCTACGACGTAACATCGTTTCTGTACCACTACAGAATAGAAGAAAAAATACCTGTGATCCAAAAATGTATTCATTTCTGCATTAAAACCAAAAATGGGCAACGAGTTAAGTTCGGTAAACAAGTCAATATTAAATGATAATTAGTTTCTTTTCTTTATCACTGTGTATAACCGTACAGTGAGCCAAACCGGAAGTGCCACCGACTGTACGCACAAATATCACTAGTTCACATCGATAAACAAATGGGGTCACGTTTTCATATCGAGATTAATAAAAGCTCAGGAATCGAATCTAAACGCGGTTTTCGATGTTGATGAGCGAAATTAAACGTTGTTCAGCCTGGGTGATGATTTTTGTGATAGTATGTATAGTTTACCCATCAAACAGTAATTTCGGTTGCAAATCACTGACTTTTCATTTTCCCGGCCCATCAAATTTGTGTTTTCAATGTCATTTTTCGTTACTGAGTGCATGAATTTTGATGAAACACGCACAGAAAGACAGACCAATCATTATTCTTGAAGCCCTATGTCCCTGTTTTCGCCTAGTTATTATACACTTCTGAGTATTTAGCGAAGAATCACACCCCTGTCTTCCGACTGACTGTACGACTAGCGACAAGTGTACAGAATCACTAGTCACAACCTATCGTCAAACAACTGTACGACTAGTTTCACCATAACAATGTATTGATGGGCTGGATTTCGTTACTCTAGCTAATTGCTTTGTAGTTTTGTGTTTATTTTTTTAGGAAATGTAAGCAAATGGTATGAGGCATTTAATTAACAGCCTTATACTTCATTTCAAGATGTGTTCTTTCTCCGTAAACCCGCAGCCCTTTTGTTAATTGACGCTTTTTACATTATACTCATTATAGGCCTATATCTCACGAGAAATGACCTGGCAGAGCAGTCAAATGGAAAGCTCTGCCAGGTCAATTCTCGTTCGTTATTCATATATCAAGCAGGCATTCTGAGAATGAGTTATGGCCAGACACTATGTCTCTAGGTCAAATAATCTGAGTGATCTTCTTTCAAATAATCAAGTCAGTATTTTTCGGTAAAAAAACGAAAATGGATAGCGTTCACGTGCACAGAATTTTTTTCGCTAGAATGTTAGAAGAAACCAATGGACTCGGGGCAAAGTCGAGTTACAACCTGGAATGACCCTATCAAATGCACGTACGGCGAACTTTATCTCGTCTAAATCCATAGAGTATAAGCTGCGAAATTAAACAATGTAAAATCTTCCCAAAAGTCACGTGTGTTATCCAAGTTGTTATCAATTTTAAAATTAAGAGAAATAAGCAGTTTTTCCCCTCCTATAAAATCTGGGAAATGGGGGTACAATAGTTTCGCTCTGGTATTGCGACATGTTTAGAATATTATGTCCGTGAAGGAGAGGTAGCGCGAGTACTGGTGCAGTTACCAGGAAGCCGAATCGAGAAGGACCAATCTAAGCTTTAAGAACTTGATTCCCAATTGATGTAAAATAAATACGTAATTATGTAATACAATTTGGAAACATAATTTTGATAATCCTAAATGTCTAAATTTATCTTGTTTCGTTTCAGCACAGATGAAGAATGACGTCTGAACACGGCTTCAAGTTATTTCTGCCCACTTACATTTACTTATCAAGAAATTGCTGATAATTGAATAAAGGTAGTCCAAGCCTAATGAGATTCATGCAACTTCAAAAATTTTCGAGCAACATCATTAACATTTATTACGTTATCGGGATTTATATGTTCGACGTTGTAAACATTCCCCGGTGAAACGTTCCACAGCCACATGTTAACAACAATACCCAAATATTTCCAACGTCCCGTGAATCTCATTAGGGTTGGACTACCCTAAGAACATGTTGGAAATGTCGACCGTACTTTGTCAGATGAATGGCTGTATTCTGATATTCTGCTTTGATGACTTATGGCTTTGCTGAGGTATGGTAGAATGATACATATCCGCTTTGCAAACTTATCAAGAAATTGCTGATAATTGAATTAAGGTAGTCCAACCCTAATGAGATTCATGCGACATCGTTAACATTTGTTACCTAATCAGAACTTCGTTAACATGAGGTGGTGGAACGTTGCACCACTGCATGTTAACGACATTGCCGGAATAATTCCGATGTCACATGAATCTCATTAGGGATGGACTACATTAAGAACATGTTTGAAATGTCGACTGTGCTTTGTCAGATGAATGGCTGTATTCTGGGATTCTGCTTTGATGGCTTATGGCTTTGCCGACATATGGTAGAATGATGAAAGTGTATGTCGGATTTGCCAACTGATCAAAAAATTGCTCATAATTGCATTAAGCTAATCCAGCCCTAAAAAGATTCAAGCGCCTTTAAAAATTTTCAAGCGACGTCGTTGACCTTTGTAACGTATTTCCGAATGTACGCCAATGTTCACTCATCGAAATGAAGTGCATATGAACTCAATGTACTCCACGTCAACAATCGAAGACGACCAAAGCATAGCGCCGATCACGACAACAGACAGCACGAGAATAGACGCCGCGGGGGGTCCAGACAGTGGCTAGGAATGTGCGGGGGAGTCACGACCTCCACGTGTTTTACGCGACGAACCAATACACTATAAAAACAATCCTATTGACGCGTCACTACAAAATGAACAGATCAGTGAAATTGACCAGAGCGAGCGTAGTTTGAAATTTCTCACCCTTAACACTTGTGGTTTACTTAGTAAACTTAAATGTCCCGATTTTCTAAATACTATCAACAAATATGATATAGTTGGATTACAAGAGACAAAGATTGACGATACAGACTTCATAAATGTTGATGGATACTTATTTTATAAAAATAATAGACGCGTGATGACAAACAGAAAATCAGGTGGAATAGGTCTATTAGTCAAAAGTACTATAGCTAAATATGTACATATTTTAAATAGTGATAGTAAATTAGCGATTTGGTTTTATATATCCAATAAATTGACGGGGTGCGGCGATACCCTCTGTGGTGTATTCTATATACCACCAGAGAGTTCGCCGTACTCCGTCGATGATCCCTATGGGTCGATACGATCCGAATTAAACATGTTAAATAATGACAATATGTTCACTAATACGCTACTGTTTGGTGACTTTAACTCACGAACCAAAAATAATGCAGATTTTATAGAATTAGACGCATACATTTTTGAATCAATTAACTCAAATGAGCTAATAGACGAATATAACAAAGAAATGAATAATTTCTTAGATACAAACGTCAAAATTGACCGTAGAAACTCCGATTCATCTATAAATAACTTCGGTTATCAGATGCTCGAATTTTTACAAGAAAACGATATTTTTTATTCTAAACGGCAGAACAAAAGGGGATTACTCGGGTGGTACGACATCGAAAAGTGTAAGCGTTGTCGATTATTTCGTTAGTAATTCCCGATTGTTCACATTTATAAAAGAATTGAATGTTTTAGATTTTTGTCCTATGCTCTCAGATGTGCACAAACCCGTTGCACTCGAAATGCATTTTAAAACAAATTCGATATGCACTTGCAAAGACCAAAGTGAGCCTCGAACTAAACTTTGGGACGCATCAAAGTCTGTGCAATATAATCAAAATATTAACATACAAAAAGTAGACGATGTTTTACAAAATATACTACAATTATATGATACAGACGTTTTAGAACAACACGAAATGGACACAGTAATTGATTCTTTAGGACATGTCTTTACAGATACAGCTGATATCACATTTGGAAAATACAGCACAGCCCCAAATAATATTGACTGTGAAGTACACAATAATAAAGGTCCAGTAAACCCAAAATGGTTCAAAGGTGACTGTGTGAAAGCCCGAAAAAACTTTCACCGAGCCAAATTTAAGTACAAAATCCGCAAAACAGAAAATAACAAATCAAATCTTAAAACATGTTCAAAAAATTATAAAATGACACTGTCCAAATATTTCAATATAGACAGAAATAAAACAATAAAACGACTTAAACATACTAAAAGTAACAACCCTAGAAAATTTTGGAAAATTTTAAATAGCGAAAATTCTAAAACTCAAACCAGTGAATGTAATATTAACGATTTCTACGACTATTTTAAAAACTTAAATTCTGGTGAAGACGATGCAAATGCAGACCACCTTATTACCAACGACGACGGAACAAATGACAATTCAATAATAAATGGGCGAATTTCAAGAGAAGAAATAGAAAAGGCTATTAAACAACTCTCTAATAATAAATCGTGCGGAATTGATAATATTGTAAATGAACATCTAAAAACAAGTTACCCACTTTTCGCTGACGTGTATGTTAACCTGTTCAATCTAATTTTAGAATCGGGGGTTTTCCCAACTTCGTGGGCAACAGGAATAATTAACCCAATTTACAAAAATAAGGGAAGCAATGCCGATCCATCAAATTATAGACCAATAACTTTACTAAGCTGTCTCGGAAAACTATTCACCAGCATCATAAATTCCCGTATTCATAAATTTGTTGAATCAGAACATATTATAAACGATTGTCAATCAGGTTTTAGAAAAGGATTTTCAACCACTGATAACATATTCATTTTACATAACTTAATTCAATTAGCTTTTAAAAATAAAAAGAAATTATTCTGCGCTTTTATTGACCTAAAACAGGCATTTGATTCTGTATGGAGATCAGGAATTTGGCACAAACTACTCCAATCAAAAGTAAATGGAAAATGTTTTAGATTAATCAAAAGTATGTATGAAAATATAAAATCGTGTGTAAGACTAAATGGTGTTTGTTCAAATCTATTTCCATGTAATATTGGAGTAAGACAAGGTGAAAATTTATCACCGATAATTTTTTCCCTCTACCTGAATGACTTACATGACTTTTTCAGCAATTCTAATATTATCAATGGGATAAGCATGCCACTACCTGATCATATCATGACAACGGTAAACGACTATTTGAAGATTTTCTTACTATTATACGCTGACGATACGGTTCTTATTGGTGATAGTGCTGATGATCTCCAAAATGCTTTAAATCTATATGAAAATTACTGCAAAGAATGGCATTTAAAAGTTAACAATGACAAATCAAAAATAGTAATCTTTTCAAAAGGAAGAAACAGACAGTTTGAGTTTACATACGATAACGAACCCATCAATGTAGTTAACGAGTATAAATATTTAGGCATCGTATTCAGTCGGTCTGGAAATTTTCATAGAGCAAAACAAGAACTTGCCAAACAAGCAACACGTGCTATGTATAGCCTATTACGTAAGATTAAGAAACTTTCATTACCTATAGACATGCAAATAGATTTATTTGATAAAACTGTTAAACCAATACTATTGTATGGATGTGAAGTAATAGGATTTGGCAAAAATGACGTTCTTGAAAAAGTTCAACTTCGATTTTTAAAACACATTTTGAAACTTAAGAAATCAACACCGAATCCTATCGTTTATGGTGAAACTGGTGTATATCCGCTCTCAATCGACATTGAGACTAGAATGGTGCAATGTTGGACAAAAGTTTCGATATATACACCAAACTCCCTCCTATTTAAAGTTCATTATTGTATACAAGAAAAGTATCAACGGGAAAACGAAAATTGTCCGATATTCAATTGGTTAAACCACGTCAAAAATATATTTATCAAAATTGGTCTTATAAATGTTTGGAACAATCCACTAAATTTTAACCAAAGATGACTCAAACTTACAGTACAACAAAAACTAAAAGATCTGTATATAAACTCATGGTTTAGTAAAATAGAGAATGACCACAGTCTCACGACCTATAAGTTGTTCAAAAACGCATTTGGTTTTGAAAAATACTTGACTGAAATTCCCCCTGCACTTCTTAAATTCTTCATTAAGTACAGAACAAATAACCACCGCCTTCCTATTGAAAAAGGACGATGGACAAATATAGATATCAATGATAGAAAATGTAATCTCTGCAAAACTTATATAGGCGATGAGTACCATTATTTATTTGAATGCAAACTATTTGATAAACAACGTAAATCTTTAATACATCCGAAATATCTAAGACATTCAAATGTTATTCAGTTTGGTTTATTAATGAATAGTACCTCTACTCAGGAACTCATAAATTTATGCAAATTCATCAAAATTGTATTAGAAAGTGCATAAGAATCATTGTTGTATGAGTAAACCCTCTACATAATGTGTATACTCATACTCATACTCGAAGCCGACTGGTGCATCCTCTCCGACGAAATTCCCTAAGAGAGAATTTTGTGGAAGGGTATGCATCGTTACGGCAATGACGTTATAAATATTCATTTTATACATAACAATATATTGTATTTTTCCCTTCACACATTTGTATACGTTAACCTCATGTATTCCTGTACAGGAACTGAGTGAAATAAAGGAATATTGTATTGCATTGTATTGAATGTATATGTGCGACATTGTAATTATTCCGCTGTAAAACGTTCCACAGCAGCATGTTAACGACATTGCAGGAATAATTCCTATGTTGCGTGAATCTCAATAGGGATGGACTACCTTAAGAACATGTTTGAAACGTCGACTGTACATTGTCAGATGAATGGCTGTATTCTGATATTCTGCTTTGATGGCTTATGGCTTTGCCGACATGGTAGAATGATAACTGTCTGCTTTGCCAACTTATCAAGAAATTGCTGATAATTGAATTAAGGTAGTCCAACCCTAATGAGATTCATGCAACATCGTTTACATATGTTACCTTATCAGAACTTATGTGTGACGTCGTTAACATACGGTAGGGGAATGTTACACCGCCGCACACTAACCAAATTGACGGAATAATTCCTATGTCGTGTGAATCTCATTAGGGATGGACTACCTTAAGAATATTTTGGAAATATCGACTGTGCTTAGTCAGATGAATGGCTGTATTCTGATAATCTGCTTTGATGGCTTATGGCTTTGCCGACGTATGGTAGAATGATACATGTTCGCTTTGCCAACTCATCAAGAAATTGCTGATAACTGAATCAAGGTGGGCCACCCTTACTTGGAATCATGTTACATTGGAATTTTTCGAGGGACATCGTTCAAATTTGTTACCTAATCCGAACTTATGCCTGCAACATTGTAAACATTCGGTTGTGGAACGTTCCACTGCCATATTTTAACGACATTGCCTGAATAATTCCGACGTCGCGTGAGTCTCATTAGGGATTGACTACCTTAAGAACATGTTGGAAATGTTGGCTGTTCATTGTCAGATGAATGGCTGTATGCTGGTCAATTGTCTGTGAAAAGTATTTGACCCTTTACTGAATTCTTTATATATACATCTAACATGCCATTAGGGGTCGCGAGAGGGAACCCCAGCTCGGCCAGTTTCCATTCTGACATTTGACAAAAGTCATTTGTCACTCAAAATGGGTGTCATCTACGTGAGGGAGCAGCTGGAGGCTAGGTTTGGAATTGTGATGGTACTGGTGAGAGAAATACCAGGAAACCATGGTTAGGTGCCCCGGCCTCTGTGATACGACCATAGCAGTGGAAAACGACGTAAAATCCAATAAAATCAAAATCTAACATGTCCCAAGTTGATCAGGTAGTTTTAATCTGGCGTAAAATTTTGTCGTTGTTTTCTTTTATCGGCGATTTAAAGGACGACACGACAAAAGAGATCAAACATGTTTGTGTATAATTGAAGTATTCAGTCCAATCGCCGGTGAGATGTCGTCAACGCCTTACCGACTAAAATGCCGTGGATTGGTTGTTTGATTTTGCTTGATCGGTTGCTGCTGTCTTATGAACGCTCTGACGCGCCTGCAATGGGGTTTTGGTAATATCGGGTAAATTCTGGGCGATTAATCGGAGATGCATAGTCGATTGATCGTCGCATTGGCCGACAGAAATAGCAGTTTTTGTATGATCGGCGACTTGTCGGCTAATTTGCACATCAAGTTAAAATCAACCGATTTTGGCATTTTGAACGTCTGAAGAAGTCGATGAAGCGTCGATGACTACACTCCGACTATTTGACGGGATACTGTAGACTGTCTGACGGTGTACAGCTGACTTTTCACACATTGCTGAAGTGTCTGACTCATTTTTGCAATCATCAGTGACCTATCGTTGACATCTCGCTGTGTCCCATTCTGATGCATTGCATATGCCCAACCAGTTTCATCCGATGACCTGCATACCAGCTTAATTGCAAAATAAACGTAATATAGCCACTGCCAAGGCCCGGCTTTAATAATGTAGCTGATTGGAAAACCAATCACTTAAAAAAATCGACGTCAGTCGTAAGTCATTATTTTCTACTGGTCTGACAGCAACAATACGAGCGAAATCGCTGATAAAACGGCACAACCAAATTTTATGTGATTTTTGCCTGGTAGAGTCACATAGGCATTGGCGATATGGGCATGTGTGCGGTTCTAGGTTGTTTCTATGCTCAAATTACAATGTAGAAGTATACCAAGGTAGTCACTTGACTGAGGAATGGTTTGGTCGAGTAGTCACATAAAAGCGATATCCCAGCGATGGTGGCTAATTTCTTTGATACCGGCCGATTTAAGAAAGTCGGTGTTACATGAAATTGCCCGGAAGTTGGAACGTCGGCGATGTTTTAAACATTTAGTTAGAGTCCGTTAGATATTCGGCAGATTCCCGACAGATTTTCAGCAACTAGTCAATGAGACTTCATCGACTTTTTCAAAACAGAGAAAATTCAGCCGATTGATCGGTTGTTTAAACTAGCAGAATATATTGACAGACGCAGTGCCGATCATGAAAATATTTTTGTTGACTGATGCTTCTATCAATCAATGATATACCGCCAACTATTTTCAATAATATCTCCGATTCTACTAAAATATGCCAGTACCACATCTTCGGGTCGTCCGAACTTTTATGTGAAACCCCCTGAAGACGCAAAGCAGCACCTGCGCAGACACAAGGACTGTGACATTAACTCCCCGGACATGAAGTCCCGGCTCACTTGACCAGGCATCTCGGATTAATTGCTGTAAATTTCCATTTTCATAATATGACAAAAACAACGACAAAAACATCACCTGTGTCAAATGCCGTCATCAATAATGTCACTAAACCACCAATGCGTTTCCTACGCTGAAAACTAGATCATGGCAGAATTTCCACAAAACAATTCATTTCGAATGTGTGTGTTTTTTATTTAGAGTATTATAATGGAGATAATAACAAGTTTAGATGTCTTGTTTGCCAAATAAAAACCTCTGTGCTCTGAACTACTTGTTAAGGCAAATACCTAGGCGCTGAGCGCCTCGGTTTTTACCTACGCTGATGATGTAGTCCGTCGCACATCGGTTCTTATTTGGCGAATAAAGACATCTAAACTCGTTATTATTTCATAACTAGAAATCGATCAACGAAAATCAACAGATCTAACAGTGGTATTTCTTGGATACAATAAAGTCGATAAAGAGTTGGTGACTACTCATCGGCGATCAGGCAGAATGTTGCTACAAGTCTAAAGTTATTTTAGATCTGAGCTCTAGCTGCTGGCTTTACAAAACCAGGAGATTTGGTGTCCCGAAAATTAGATTAGCAAGAAAATGTTAAAGGAGAAGAATCTTTAGAAATGTGTATAAATCTAGGCATTTCTAATTGAATGGAATTGGCCCACAGTAATTTAAAATTTCTAAAAAGTGAAACATGTACATAGGAAAGTAAATAGTTACAAAACGAATCCATACTTCAGCCTACTTTCGTGATTTCGAATTGAAATAGTCCTTTAACACAAAGAAAATGTTGGTGGAAAAAGGAGAAAATTCTATTTATCATCAGTTTCTCATTTTTTCTCTTTGTTTTGAAAACATTTTCTCCGGCATAGATATTAATGCTCTAAAGTCACAAAAGCGGCCGTGGCAACATAACACTGCGTATCATATCACCACCTCTTATTTCACATACAACTCGATTTTAAGCATATTTGATAGTTTCGTCTTTTAAAAACATTACATTTGAAGAATGTAATAGGATACGATGTCATGATATGGTAGTTGGAACTACTTTGCCACGCCCCCTTCCCATTTCCAAATTGATCGACCGGATTCGCAATACCTCGAAAATGCCAAACGGGGTGGTATTGCCAAACGGTTTACAACACCAGCATCATTTCCCGGACTTTTGAACGGCTTATGTAATAAACATATAACAGCGTGAAAAATACGACCATTTTAGGGGTGAGTAATGAAAGTAAGTTTATCCTTTCGTAACCTGACAAAAGTGATAATGTGGTTGTAATTTGTACTTTTGAGATGTAATTTAAGATAAAATACATGTTCATATCCTTGTTGAAATGTCTGTTAGTATCATATGACCGAGGGCAAGTAAAGGATATATCCCCGTATAGGCCTAATGATCAGTGTTGGCACCATTGAAGAATTCTGTCATTTCCCTTCCTGATAAGGAAAAAGAAAATAATTTGTTCGAAAGGGATAAATTCTATCATTCTTTAAATATACTTCAATCGCTACATCTATTTCAAAATAATATTGTTTAACATACTTGATACCCATTTGATGAGGACGGTAGGCCTACTTCACTTTGACTTGGGCAAAAAATAGACTTATCCGATGTCGACAAAACGAGTGTCAACTCTGTATTTTTGTAAGAATCTGATAAACCCCAAATCCAACTTTGATTAGTTTCAACATAATTATTTATCTTATTCGTATGATAAGCATATAATACAACAGGGATAATTCTGACTCTGAAATTGCTCGAGAGAAAATGTCTCATTCAGCCAAATCTTTTGAGAGAAAATGAATTTTCAGTGAGAGATTTGACCAAATTTCTTACTATTTTACATTTTTCTGTGAGATTTTTCTCCCATTGAGCAACTTTGAGTGAGATTTCTGGCAAAAAAGGAGAGAATTTGCCCAAGCCTCGCCCCAAAATGATCCCTAATACAAATATTAATTTTCAAAATGAATATGATTGGTATGGAAGCAAAAGTGCCTGTAGGCCGCGACCATAGCGCAGTTGGTAGTGCATCTGCCTCTTACTCGAAAGGTCCCGGGTTCGATACCCGGCCGCGGCAAATGTCCTTTCTGGCAAAAATGTCCCTCTCCAATGGTTTGATATCGTTAACCTATGTGGGTGAGTAGCTTGAGGCTCGGTAACGGTGTTGTGCCAGTACTAGTATGAGAAGCAACAGGTGCATATGGTTAGGTGCTCCAGCCACCGCGATATGACCATAGCAATGTAAAACGGCGTAAAACCCCAATAGATCAAACCTAAACATGCATTACATACTGGACACTAGTCATACAGTAACGAAGAACTAGTCGTACGGTAACGAAAAACATTTTGGAAACTAGTCGTACAGTTGTTGGCAACAGGGTGGTTGTTTTCAGTAGGCTTTTTTTTTCAAATATCCGAGCTCCCGTTGTAAAACGGAGAATTGAGTTTTCAAAATATTTGATTAAACGACTTTTCCATCAGTAAAACACTATGTATTGTGTGTCGAAACATACCTTTCGGGAGAAGAATCTGTCACAACCACTGCCAAAATGGAACGAAACTCGGTGATTGCGAGTGCTAAATCCTGATTTGAAGACAAAAGCGCCGTTTCAGGGTGTAACGAAGAACAAAAATGACAGGTATGTTCAGTTCGCTTTTTATAATCGCAAACCGCGTTCAAAAGCGATGAATAGATAAAAAGTTACCTCGATACGAAAAAAATGACTGTTGAATTATTTGAGGTGAACTAGTGATATTTGTGCGTACAGTCGGTGGCACTTCCGGTTTGGCTCACTGTACGGTTATACACAGTGTTTATATGTGAATCTTATAACATCCAATAAGCAATGTTCAGTGAAACAATAAATGTTCTGTGACTAACGTAAACATGTTCAGCTCCACGACGTGAGTACGTTGTGGCACAAAAACTCTATCAAGTGAGCAACAGAAAAGCAACCATAGAGTAATGTATGGTGGTCAAATGCAAAATTCCACTTAGATCTTGAAAAGAAGCTACTTTGTGTGGATCTCTAGACAACAAAACTTGCCGTCCAGGTTCTAACCTTGCATATATCTATTATAATAATTATGCCCCCTCTTGTCCGGAGCATAACTCGAAAAGTATTAAAGGTAGAATCATGAAACTTTACTCAAATTTTTTTGAGTTATTGCCCTTTGTTGATTTTATAACTTGATTCTTGTCCGGAGCATAACTCAAAAAGTATGTAAGGTAGAATCATGAAACTTTACAGGCGGATAGATCTCATTGTGGAGAGGTGCAGTGCACAATAACCGTAACTCTGCCGATCAAATTTTTGGAGTTATTGCCCTTTGTCGATTTTCAACCTTGATTCTTGTCCGGGGCATAACTCAAAAAGTATGTTAGGTAGAATCATGAAACTTTACAGGTGGATAGCTATCAATATGGAAAGGTGCAGTGCACAAGAACTGTAACTCTGCTGATCATATTTTTGGAGTTATTGCCCTTTGTCGATTTTCAACCTTGATTCTTGTCCGGGGCATAACTCAACAAGTATGTTAGGTAGAATCATGAAACTTTACATGTGGATAGATCTCATTATGGAGAGGTGCAGTGCACAAGAACCGTAACTCTGGCGAACAAAATTTTGGAGTTATTGCCCTTTGTTGATTTTATTACTTGATTCTTGTCTGGAGCACAACTCTAAAAGTATGTAAGGTAGAATCATGAAACTTTACAGGTGGATAGATTTCATCATGGAGAGGTGCAGTGCACAGGAACCATAACCTTGCCGATGAAATTCTTGGAGTTATTGCTCTTTGTTGAATTTACACTGAATTCTTAAAATTGCCTATGTCTTTTTACACATACAGGCTTGGTATCTCACACATAGATACTTCCTATCAACATCGTTCACATTTGACCATGACCTTGGACATTGTGACCTTGGCCTTGGAGTTTGACCTACTTTAAAAAAAATTAAACCGGGCATATATCTCATGACCTATTACACATACAGCCTTGATATTTCACACATGGACACCTCCTACCAAGACCTTTCACAATTGACCATGACTTTGGACCTTGTGACCTTGACCCTGGAGTTTGACTTTTTAAAAACTTTAACCTGGCCGATATATCATGTCCTTTTACACACACAGCCTTGATGTTTGACACATGGAAACCACCAACCAAGACCTATCACATATGACTATGACCTTGGACCTTGTGACCCTGACCTTGGACTTTGACCTACTTCTATGATACATTAACCTGGCCTATATTTCATGTCATTTTACACATACAGCCTTGATATTTGACACATGGACACCTACGACCAAGACCTTTCACATTTGACCATGACCTTGGACCTTGTGACCTTGACCTTGGTGTTTGACCTACTTCTATAATACATTAACCTGGCCTATATTTCATGTCATTTTACACATACAGCCTTGATACTTCACACGTGGTCACTTCCAACCAAGACATTTCCATTTTGACCATGACCTTGGAGTTTGACCTTGGAGTTTGACCTACTTTTAAAATACTTAAACTAGGCCTATTTCTCGTGTCCTGTTACCTATACAGTCTCGATATTTTATTCACATGGACACCTACTACCAAGACCTTTCACATTTGACCATGACCTTGACCTGTGTGACCTTGGCCTTCGATTTTAACATACTTTTAGAAATCTTCAACCTAGCCTTTATCTTATATCTTATAACACCTACAGCCTTGATATTTCACACATAGACACCTCCTACCAAGACCTTTCACATTTGACCATGACCTTGAATATTGCAACCTTGACCTTGGAGTTTGACCTACTTTAAAAAAAACTTAAACCAGGCATATATCATATCATGTCCTTTTACGCCTACAGCCTTGATATTTCATACATGGACGCCTCCAACCAAGACCTTTCACATTTGACCATGACCTTGACCTTGGCATTTGGCCTACTTTTAAAAACTTTAACCTGGCATATATTTCATTTTACTTTTATGTATACAGCCTTGATATTTCACACATAGACACATCCTACCAAGACCTTTCATATTTGACCATGACCTTTGACCTTGTTAACTTGACCTTGGACTTTGACCTACATCAAATGTACGCCCTTGAGGGGGCATATATGTTTTACAAACATCTCTTGTTTGATATTGATTTGATGCCCTCGTCATTTAACACGGATGGCGCCCGAAGTAGCACGAAGTATGATGGGTGAAATACCTTTAGCAATGTTTACCTATACACCAAACTATATTTGACTCATATTCAACTAGCAAAATACTTTTGTAATCCAGTTCATAAAGCTTTTGAGCTTTTTGGAGTAAGTACTCGATTATTCTATGAAGTATGGTCGTACTTTGATTCTTATTAATTGTTCAATAATAGCTCTTAACTGTTTTTGCAGACAATCGCCCCGTTGAAATGAAAGAGGTCTATGAAAATTAAGCATCACAAACAAGGCTTTAGCATATCCCAAGAGTTAGATAATAACCGGAAGTGGTTGGTGGGTAAAATAGAGTATTTTTTCTGATTGTGGATATTGGTAAAGACAAAACGAAAACAAAAATGAATCAATATGACATTTTAGGGAAAAAGAAGATTTACAAAGATTTCGTTGTCTTTGGTATAATGAAAATTGACAGTATTTACTAAGCATATTGAATAAAATCGTTTTTATTAAACACACCTCCTTATTCATGTTGTATTGCCCCCCCCCCCCCCCTTTTTTTTAGCTGTATACATGTGTGTTCTTTATCAGTACAAACTTATTGGAAATACCACCATTCTAATGGGATAATTCAGCTGCTTCTTATACTCCAACGAAAGCGTATTTGCCATGCAATACTTTGTATTTCCTTCCTTTATGACAATTAGGGCAAAATTTGTGCCAAATATACATGAAGAAGGGAAAATATACTGATGCTTGCTGAATCGCATAGGTAATAAAGAAAAACGTCGGCTTTGAGGAAGTGTTGAGTTAGCAATGTTTATACCTTTCGTGTTGTGAGAGGCATCAAATCTAGACATTTTTGCAAAGATTTAGTGAAATCCGAAAAGCATGAAGTGGGCACTCAGTCAACGGCATTAACTGTTGAATAATATTTGCCCAGCAACAATCAGACATCCGTAAATAGAAATTCGTCGTTACTCAATTCGAATTTTCTTATCCGTGATTTTATCTCATTTAGTCTATATATACTGACTGACTTTAAAAACACATCACTGAAGTTCACCCGGCAATAATATGCAAAATACATAATCAACTATGTAGTATTATATTATTAAACAATAGCTTGATATCTTCCCAACATTTCCTGAAAACTTCAGACAAACATGCGATTAAATGACTGAAATATAGCCGTCTAAAGAGAGGTGGTGTGAGGAATTTTTGACAGTTTTCTCTATTTAGTAACGAGTAATCAAGCCCTGAGTATAAAAAACGTTCCACAATCCTGACCTCGTTGACCCTTGAGTTGAAACAAAATCTTAATTCGTTTAGGCTTGAATTATCTACCATATATTGCTGGAGAGTATTCAAAAGTTTTGGCGTCCGTTTTTCATCATGTCTAGGCCACACGCACCCTGATCTGACGACGAGTTTCTGTCAGTCTCTGTCACGGGCATAATCGCCAGTAGTGAAAACCGCAATATCGTATTCGTTATTTCACTGTTATGGCAAGAGTTTGTCAGTAGCAACAATTTTGTATTACAATTGCCAGTAGAAAAGGTTGTTGTAAACCAATTACGTAATTGACGTTGACGTACATTATTATCTTAACATGAGCTCGTTTCAAACGGCTGATCAGGACGCTGATGCTCAGCAGCAATCCCTGTAGACTGGCTACGTTAATGAAAGTACAAAATCGTCGATTGATTTACATTTTAAACGTGTCAACCGTTCTCGTTGACAAACAACCCCGCTTAAAATGATTCAACAATTTGTGTGCGCTCAACGATCTTTGGTCTCTTGGCTTTATTCTTTGTTTTTTGGTCTCTTGGCTTTATTCTTTGTTTCATCAAATTGATTGAGAAATAAAAGTAAATTCTGACCATTTGAATATGGACTATGAAAACAAAAATCCAGTTGGTCACCTAAGGTGTAGTAACGTAGACGTTATCCATATTTTGCACGTTGACGTCGTGCGAAATAACGTGGTAACTGACTACAATAAAATTTTATTGTATATCGTAATAATAATAATAATAATAATAATAATAATAATAATAATAATAATAATAATAATAATAATAATAATAATAATAATAATAATAATAATAATAATAATAATAATAATAATAATAATAATAATAATAATAATAATGATATAATAATAATAATAATAATAATAATAATAATAATAATAATAATAATAATATCTTTATTTATCGAAGGTAACTTATAAAGACATCACCACACAATAACAGTATAATGATTAGCTTATTTACAATAAGACCTTCGGAAAACAAATATAGCCTACCCTTACCATGATTTCAAAATTTTTAGACTTGCCCAAATTCGAACGATAACAGGCGGTTAATTCAATGCTATCGAATGCAGCAAATTTAAACATTGTGACAAAAATAATATAAGGAAAATGGTTGGTTATCAACATTTTCTTCTCAGTCATATTAAGATAGTTTCTCTACTTGTGACGCTAAGACCAGGGTATGCGTTTGGAAAGGGCAGGTTACACATTTACTATGTGATCACATACATTCTCACATTCAATTACCATTTTAAAACATTCATAACATAAATTAAAGAAATAGCAAATCAAATGGACATGTTTGTTGCAGATTTTACATATTAAGTTGAATATGTAATTTTAAGAAAAGTCCTTAACTGACATCAAATACTTTTTTAGATTTTTCTTGAAGCACGCGACATTAGAAATCATTCTTATATTCAATGGGATTGAATTCCAATATTTCATGCCACGTACCAAAAAAGATCTCATCATAAAGTCAGTTCTAGGAATGCAGGAATGTACTATTGCGTTATTTGTTTGCGATCTTAGATTATAGAACCTATTTCTACTTAAATTTATAGGATTTGATGCAATCGAAGGTGCCAAGGCATTTAGTGCCTTATAGACCATTACAATAGTGAAGTATATACAACGGGTTTTGAATGTTAACCGCTTCAATTCAGTAGAATTTGCTCTTGTGTCAGATCTGGTGGTTTTGTTAAGGATAATTCGCGCTGCTCTTTTTTGAATTTTGAATAATCTATGCGAAGACGTACACTGATTCCAGACTATACAACCGTAGTCAAAATATGGTGTTATATAAGAATTGTAAAACATCTGTCGCATTTCTGGAGTCATAAGGTAGTTAAATACAAATATAATTTTGAAGATAACTTAGAACATGTTTTATCAATGTGAAATTTCCAGGACAGGGTTTTGTCAATATGAACACCTAAAAGCTTCTGTGAAGATACATTCTCTATTTGATTTCCAAGAATTTCAAGATTAAGATTTTCCGCTTTTATAAGTCGTTATGAGGAACCAATTAACATACACGTAGTCTTATTTGGATTAATAATCATGTTGTTATATTTGAGTAGGTCATTTTCAAGGTAAGCATTTATTCTGGTAATATTCGCATCAGAGTAATGAAGAGTTGCATCGTCAGCATACATGTCAATGTTTGATGTGACATTCAAAGGTAGATCATTAATATAAATCAAAAATAGAATAGGTCCAAGAATAGAACCCTGAGGAACTCCAGATAAAACGGGCTTCATTTCGGACACAACTGTTCCATTTTTTACCTCTTGGTGTCTGTTTGATAAATATGATCGAAAAAAGTCACATGCAGCGTCAGAAAAATGATGCAGTTTTAACTTAAAAAGTAATACATCGTGATCAACAAGATCAAAGGCTTTCTTCAAGTCAAGAAATACAGAGCCAATACAATTCCCTTCGTCAATTTCTGTTAACCAAGAATCTATTATGTGAATGAGTGCTGTCTGACAAGAGTGATTCTCTCTGAAACCAGATTGATGAGCGTATAAAATGTTTGAATTCTTTAGGAAATCTTTAAGCTGATTTGCTATATGCCGCTCAGAAATCTTAGATAGTGTAGGAAGGATCGAAATCGGCCAGTTATTTGGGTCGCTCTTTTCGCCCCCTTTAAAAATGGGACAAACGTTGGCTTTTTCAAATTCGTGAGGAAAAACCCATCAGCAATACATTTGTTGAAAATACACGAAATTGGCGCCGAAATATAATCTTTGCATTATTTTAAAATATTGGCACCTATATTATCTACTCCAGACGACTTTTTAGTGTCAAGATTTTCAATAATGCGTTTTACTTCTAAAGGTGTTATAAAGTTTACATGAAAAATGTTGTCTTTAAGTAATTCATCAAGCCGAGATTTTAAATTTTCGAAAAAGCTTGTATCTAAAGCAACCCTTTCAGTATTTTTTGAAATATTTGAAAAGTGTATATTTAGTTCATTCAGTACATTTTCACTACCTTCCACGATTGTATCATTTATGCACAGTCTGGAAGGTATTTGTGAAATTGATCCGTCATCGGACGTGACATTTTTTAGATTTTGCCACGAATAAAGTTGCGAGAACAGTTTTGATGTCCAAGACCACCCTGGAAACATGTAACAGTAAAGAGATACATGTTGATAATCAACTTGATAATTTACCCTGCTGTCCACTTCTCAGATAAATGTATTTGTTAATTGTTGTACCAAGGCTTGCCATTCCAAACTGCCTTTATATTTTTTCGTCTGAGAATGGATTGCAAATAATCAGTAAACGATGCAACAATTTTGTAAACAGGAAGTTTTTTTCTCCTCTCCATTTTCTTTTCTTTGGGGTAAATGAACCGGGAATTGATTACTCATAATCTTTGTGTGCCATTGATCCCAGACGTATGCTTCATACAACGGCAATATGAGTATATACTGATGGGTAAAAGAAACGCCATACTCGATGTCCGGTTTTTCAGTATACCCGATTCAAAATTATAAAAAACTCATTTCAATCTGTAAATTTGAATACATGTAACTCTAGTTAGAAAATGATCGTGAAGGAATTATCAAAACTGTTACAGTTTAGACAAAACGGCTAATTTTAAAAGACAGGTCACCGCGTTTTCATTTAAGAATTAGTAGTGCGTGTTTCTAATTTTCTTATGATTACAACTTTTACAAAAAAGACTTATTTGACTTGACAACCACAGTTTCTGAGTACTAAACCCAAATTCATTCCCAAAGTAACAAACCTGACACAGTCATGACGTTAACGTGAGATGTCATCTCGTACTAAAGACACGTTAGATGGGGTCTACATGAACGTAGCCAGCTTGAAAACGTTTCCGTAACTCTATCACGTGGATTAAGACCTATAGTCACCAAACGCAACAGGTCAAATTATCTGGCGACTTGTTTTGCGTTCCTCGAATTTGAAAATGGCCAATTAACGAACACTTTTTTTTATTTTCATCGTGTGTTTGCCACATTACTTACGAAAACGACAGTTACTTATTTGGCGACCATAGTTACCGAATACAAATCGCAACATCAATTCTTTCGTCATAAACCAGAAACGCATCTTATTTTACAGGCGTTAGGCGTGGTCTATTCCGATCGGCGTAACTCGCGGAACTCTAACACATCGATCGTTCAGTATATTTCTACATTGTATGTATCTACCATTCTTCCACTACAGAAGAAATAATCAAAACAGGTCAGGTTGGAGCATTTGTATATGATGATGCACAGCCTTGTATAATACAACATCGTCACTTTTCTTAAAAACCCTCAGAATCTATATCTTCTTTACACTTGTAGTTACGAGGCTTTGGGAGAGCGGCAGCGATATACAAATTTTCCTCGTCGCGTTTCATTGATATTTCTCTCCCTTCGGTCTTTTATAAGGAAGACAAAGTCTTGCCTCTGAAGTGTGTGCGATGTCGAAATAAGCAAGTGTTAAAAGTAGTTATATTTATAGTGCTTCTCTTCGGAGTGCATATTTTTATGTAATCCTGACAAAAATATCCAAATACAAAAGAATCCCTACAAACCAAAGCGAAAATTGGATGACCAAAAGTATTTATGCCATGCGGCTTAAATTAGACAAACGCTTATGTGAACATTGCAAGAGCTAGAAAATCACTCATACTTTATAAATTTAGATGTATAGTGTAATACACTACCAGTAAAAGAAAACAGAACAAAATTGATTTACGGGGTGACAAAAGTAATTCTTCTACTCTAACAGAAGCAGAAGTCATTATCCTGACTCAACCCTTTCCAAACAAATCCTGGATTTTACGTTGTCATTAAGATTGATTTGTAAACATAAAAGGGAA